>JAUMHR010000305.1:2041745-2052033 GCA_032361145.1 Enteromius fasciolatus
ATTGTGTAAGTAGTGTTTACAAATTGTCTAAATTAAAATTTCCCAACATAAAAAGGTAGGAAAAGTGTTTATTTATTTATTTATTTATTTTATACTTCAAAACACCTATAAGTATAATTACGCAAGTATTTATTATGGAAAGCATAAACTTTCTATAAGAGCATGTAATTTTAACCAAATGCCTGATGTCGCGTTTGGTTTAAAAATACATGCCATATATTATGGAAAGTTTGTGTCTTTAATTTTTACATTTAGTTACTGTGCAAAAAAAAAATCGACGTTGTTCCCTTGCCCTTTTAAAAAACATAGCAACGCTTTTTTTGTTTTGTTTCAAATGCCGTGACGTCAGCGTAGGAATCCCATGATTCCTTGCGGTGCCATCGATAACAACAGCCTCGATTTGCAAACAAAATCGAGCGGCGTATATTATATCCAATATCAATATATTCTCAGTTTTTCAAGGTTTACACTCGACGTGTTTGTTTATGATAAGATTGTGCTGATCGGATTATAAATTCGCCGAATATTGTTGTCAAGGTAGGTCCGATGATTTGTGGGGTCAGATTAGCCTAACTAGCTTTTCGGTAATCCATTGTAAAACACCAAGATGCTAATAATCAGTGCAGGACAATACTGGTGTTTTATTAATATATACATTTAGACAGCTTTGATTCAGCTGATGTAACGTTATGTTTATGAAACAATTCTACATGAATGAACAGTGGTGTTAACGTTAGCCGTGTTGACAAAGGAATGCAGTATCTCTTCATTCAGGACTGAGAGTAATTGTGTGGTAATTGCTTTATGGCTAACTTTATATATTGTAATAATATTAACTGTTAGTAAAAAATCATTTAACGTATTTAATTCGCAATAAAAACAAGTTTACCGCAATATGCTGTCATTGTTTGCTTAGGCCACCAAACGAATGCAGTTAAGGTCTTTTTTTTTTAATTGTCATGAATTGGGAATGGCACTCCAAAATATTCTTGTCTGTATGTTCCTGTTGTTTGGAAGTGGTCGGTTTTGAGCAGCTGTTCTCTAACACCTGTTTATATAGGGTATTGAACAGATGGCATCTGCTGACGAGTCTTGCAGCCTTCTGCCTCTTTAACCAGACAACATATGAACGCCACCTAAGAGCGTCGACCTTTAACATTGCATCGTTGTAACGTAGTTATGTTATTTCCATGAATGCCCTTTAGGCACCGTGCCCCTGGATCTCCACATTCCCAGATTTCTGAATCACATCCATGGATCAGGACTATGAGCGCCGGTTACTGCGGCAGATCAACGTCCAGAATGACAACACCAGCCCTATGGTGAGTCTGTCGTCTTGAATATTGGATGTTAATTTTAATATCTGTCCACTTCACACTATTCATTTAATCCGATTCCTTATTTTTTTTAAATACAGAAAGTAAGAGATGTGATCTGTCATCTGACCCCCACCCCTGAGTCGCCGCTGTCATCACCAAGCAAGCATGGCGACAGATTTATACCGTCTCGAGCTGGAGCTAACTGGAGCATCAACTTCCACAGAATAAATGTGAGTGGAATATTATACAAAAATACTAATAATGGAGCTTCCACGTAGCTTCCATTTAATTCGAATCAAAGGAATGTGAAATGTCAAGTAAATTTTTTTTAACTCTTATTACAGGAAAATGAAAAGTCACCAAGCCAGAATAAAAAAACCAAAGATGCAACATCAGACACTGGCAAAGGTGAGTGTGAAGAGGATTGTGTTGATTTTACTTGTATTAATAAATCTGTTATGGTGTCTTTTTGTTACGGGGAGGGACAGACTATGCTTTAAATGAACCTGGATCATATTCTCAAGTGTGATAGCCTACTCGTCCTTTTTGTTGTACTAATTTGGCTCGTTGTTTGACAGTGGATGGCTTGGCGTATTCTGCCCTGCTGAAGAACGAGTTGCTTGGGGCTGGGATTGAGAAGGTTTTGGATCCTCAAACAGAAGATAGAAGACTACAGCCCTCCACACCCGAGAGAAGAAGCCTCTTTAGTGTAAGTCTCTCTTATGCTTTGATGTGTGCATTTGATGCCACATAAGTGTTTTGATATGCGTTTTAAGCATGCGCTTTTGTGTTTGTATGTATAGTATTCGCTCAGTGCCAAAAGATCCACACCTGATGATAACAGTGTTTCCCCGTACTCCCTCTCACCTGTTAGCAGCAAAAGGTAAGTTGAGTCGAATTCTGGAAAATGTGATTGATTAGTAAAATGCATTGTTTTAATTGCATGAATGTTTTGTTTATAGCCAGAAGCTGCTGCGGTCACCAAGGAAACCTACGCGCAAAATTTCTAAGATTCCTTTTAAGGTGCTAGATGCACCGGAGCTACAAGATGACTTCTACCTCAACTTAGTGGACTGGTCCTCTTTAAATGTGCTCAGTGTTGGACTGGGGACTTGTGTTTACCTTTGGAGTGCCTGCACCAGTCAAGTATGCATAAGCTTTTTATGCAAATTTAGAGTCAGTAAATACCCACTGAACACTTGGACTAAGTTGTGTTTTTTTTTTTTTTCTTTGCTATGTTTGCAGGTAACGCGACTATGTGATCTATCAGTGGAGGGAGATTCAGTCACGTCGGTGGGCTGGTCAGAGAGAGTGAGTTAACCTTTATGACTTGGACTATCAGAAGTTGCTTTCTGGGTTTGGTGAGTTGACCGTTTTTCTCTCGTAGGGCAATCTTGTCGCTGTGGGTACACACAAAGGCTTTGTACAAATTTGGGACGCTACTGCTGGCAAAAAGCTGTTTGCCTTAGAGGGACACACAGCAAGAGTTGGTAAGAGATTTGATTTCCTTATGGAAAAGTATAGAAAAATATTTAAATGTATTAGTCAAAGGTGTAAGTGTTTTGGGGAACTTTATTTTATGGTGTTTTTGTTATACATAACATGTACTTACTGTTATAATAACAATACATTTTGCATAATTGCATGCAAGTAACCCTAAACCAAAACTTAATCCTAAGCATAACCATATAGTAAACACACTTGGTTAATTAATATTACTCTGTATTAACTGATATAATTATACTGTAACAAGGACACCTTTCAATTAAAGTGTAATCAAGTGTTTAATGAATATTTTTCAGCAAGTATGCAGTAAATTGACAAAATTTAAAAGCTATTTTTAAAAATGGGCATTACAGACCTTGTTAAAAAAAAAGTTGTTCTTTGCATAATTTTAGTAAATTCTGAGAAGTATCATGGTTTTCACTAAAATAATTAGCAGCAAAACTGATAAGTGTTTCTTGAGAACCAATCAGCATCTGAAAATGAAGGATCGTGTGACACTAAACACTGGAGTAATGGCTGCTTAAAATCACAGGAATAAATTATTTTGACTTGCAAAGGAGTTTTGCGGTCAACAAACATTTGACATGTAATATTTATGTTCACTCTTGCTTGTAATGATTTATAGTTTGTCCATTTTTGACATTCTGGTGTGCTTCACATTCTAGTGAAATGTATGCATAAGGTTAAACCTGTTGTGAAAACTGTTGAGAATTCTGCCCTCAGGTGCATTGGCCTGGAATGCAGATCAGCTGTCATCGGGCAGCCGGGACCGCATGATCCTTCAGAGGGATATCAGGACACCCCCTCTGCAGTCAGAGCGCAGGCTGCAGGGTCATAGACAAGAGGTCTGCGGACTTAAGTGGAGCACTGACCATCAGCTGCTGGCCTCTGGAGGAAATGACAACAAGGTGATTTGACTGCTGTATATAATTTTACAATATATTAAAATATACAAGCACACATTTTATTGGCTAACTGCCTCTCTCTCTAAATGCATAACTTTGATTGATCCTGCAGCTGTTAGTGTGGAATCACTCGAGCGTGTTACCCATGCAGCAGTACACAGAACACCTGGCGGCGGTGAAGGCCATCGCCTGGTCTCCTCACCAGCATGGGCTCCTGGCCTCTGGAGGAGGAACAGCTGACCGCTGCATCCGCTTCTGGAACACTCTCACAGCACAGCCGCTGCAGTGTATCGACACAGGCTCACAAGTCTGCAACCTGGCCTGGTCCAAACACACCAATGAACTGGTACGTTTATTCTAATCAACTGACCAAATGCTTAGTGTTTATGGTTGGTTAGAGCTGTAGACCTAGACTAATAGGCATGATGGTGTCTCCAGGTCAGCACACACGGATACTCTCAGAATCAGATCCTCGTGTGGAAATACCCCTCTCTTACTCAAGTAGCCAAATTGACTGGCCATTCGTATAGGGTGCTCTATCTGGTTAGTACTCTAACGTCTGTTGTTTTATTTTAACAATCAATTCTTTTTGTAATGGTGTTTTTGAATCATGTTTACTGATATTATCTTTTTAACTTGAAGGCCATGTCTCCCGACGGAGAGGCAATAGTGACTGGTGCAGGTGATGAAACTCTGCGTTTTTGGAATGTATTTAGTAAAACACGATCAACAAAGGTAAGTGTTTTTACTTTTACATTTTTTTGGTGTGTATGTGAAATAATGCGCGTCAAGCTCATGTTCTCAACTTAATTTTTTTTCTTGTCTTTTTAGGAATCTGTGTCAGTTTTAAACCTTTTCACCAGAATACGATAATTGGGCCGCTAAAGGAAGATCGAGTCTTTATAGCATATCTATGTCATCAATCACTTGCAGTAGACCGGACATGAAAAAAAAAATGCGATCTACAGTCTCATCCACAACACTTTTGTTTTTCCCCCTCCCCTGACATTTCATTTTAAGTTCAAATGTTATGTTTACTTTTATGTGTACAGTTCAGTTCATGATTTTATGTGTGATTGTTTTTGGTTACAGAGAATTGTCTACGTATGACATGTTATCCAAGCCTTAAGCCAGAAACAATGCCATTGAATCAGGGTGTAAAGAAAAATTTAGCCATCGTGACACAGCTGCCTCTGGAATCATTTGTAAGCATTCTAATGCGTGATCTTTTGATTGTGAGAGTGAAAAAATGTATATGAAAGAAAATTCAGTTTTTAACTTCAGTTGCTTAAAATTGATATTGAGTATTATAAAACACCCTGAAAAAATTGTGCTTTTGTCGTTTATTGTAGAGTGTGAATATTAGAAGATTCCTAAACTGCATGTTAAATTACAAACAAAAGTAACCGTCAGACTGAAATTATTTTCACAGATGTTTTTCAGGAACAGACATGCATACTTTTATTCAGCAGGAATGTATTAAATTTATCGAGTGACAGACGCGGGTACAAAAAACATATTTTCAAAAATTCTAAAAAAAGTTGATTTCCAAAAAAAAGCAGTTCTCTACACGGTTTCTTCAAGTTTGAATTAATAGTATTTCACAATATTACTGTTTACTGTATTTTGATCAAATAAATGCACGAAATCAGACTGCGCGATTTTAGCCCCGATTTTGACTCGCCAACAGGTTTTGAGAAATCGCAGACAAATGCCCAAAATCACAGGCTACGTATGACGGTGCTCGTTCACGTGAGTGACGATCACACAGTGTCAACTATCAAAGACGCGATCTGAGAGAATCGCCGACATCCGTGAGAAATTTGGCATGTTAAATATCTGGACCTGTCGGCGATTCAAAATCATATCGTGTGAAATGTGTTCCGACTGAATAACATTGGCGATTACCTACAGCCAATGACAGAGCAGAACAGAACATTCAGGGCAGCGGGATTTTGGAGGAAAAGTTATGAAGGTATAATATTTTTGTCGCAAATCAGCGCACATGCAGTTTGTATAGCAAGGTTTTTTTTTTGCTTGCTATCATTTTTAATAATCCCAGTCTCACGTGAGAACGCCGGTCTTGCACACGTGACCTCGAGTCGCGTTGTTTCCGTGTGACTTCTCGCGTGTGTTTGGCAGTGAGACAAAGTAGTCGGCGATTCTTCCTATTGTAAAGTAATGCAGTTTGAAACCCCGTCGCTGATCTATCATGCCGTGTGAACACAGTAGCGACTGAATGATACCCCAGATAGTCATGCAGTGTGAAAATATCTGTTTTTTAAAGATGGTCGGTTACTTTTATTACCTCTGAAAACAGCTTGACACATAAAAGTACACTTACACAGGTTATAAAAGCTATGCAGGACTGAACAATCTGATTATACATTATACTGGTATCTGAAAAGAAATGATCTGAAATTACTTCAGTAAGAGCTGGATGCCCATTCTCAATCAAAGTTACTATAAATGTTTTTATGTATATTTTTAACTGTTAACATTCATAATGGAATTTCATAATCTCATTACCCAAGCTCCTACAAGAGAATGCTGTAATATGGCATCAGCACATGCATTTTGTGTCTTACTTCTAATATTCAGCAGCGGGATTTATGATGCCACAAAACAAAAGATATACAACTGCACCTCTATTCCAACATTTTTAGATTATTTATTGAGAAATCTAAAAAAAGTGAATGTGTTGCAGGTAAATTAATATCTGTGAGAAATGCTAGGTTAGATTATTTAATCCCAGATTCTTTTGAATGGAATGTAAGAAAAATTTAAACAAAGTTAATTTTGTACAGATAAAGTTGCCCAACAAACTCCCAAACGTCAAACTAAGGTTCTTTTGTTGCTAGTTTCCATCGCTGAAGCCATTGTTGGAAAGTCAGTCCCTCTCTCTTCATCTCTGGCAGGGCAGACTGTCCAGGCTGCTCCCACCTGCACAGACACAATCAAAAGGTGTGTTAAATTTGATTAAAAATCACAGTATTGACGCATTAGTTGATAGTTACAAACCATTCAAATGTCTTCTCATTTTGAAGTTTACATCACTGAATATGTTACTTTCTCATTTAATATGGTGATGCTACTTTGAAGCAATCTCTATTGTATACAGCACCATAAAAATAAAGAGGGCTTGACTATTCCAAAGGGACTGAGTTGGAAACATTTGAGGGTATTACCAGTGTGTGATAGCAGTCTTCACTTGTTCTGTGTAAAGCAGGCCTTTTGAGCACCTCTGTGTGAGCTCACGGGCTCGTGGGAGCAACGTCAGCAGAATCTCTTCATCTACCATCTTCACACGCTGCACCAAAGCTGAAACAGACATCAGAATAGCATTCTCTCACAGCACAGACTCTGGGCACTTACTACTCACAAAAACCTTAATTTAGGGTCAAAAAGAATTGGTCAAGTTTTAAATGACATACCCTGCTGATCAGGTGATGGTAGCCGTGCGGTCAGCTTCTGCAGGTCTGCTGATGACTCTGAGAAAAGCTGAAGAAGCCTGCGCAGATTTCTTAACTCCAACCTTAAAACTGCAGCTTGAGACCACAACTCTTCTGGAGCCTGGCAAAGAAAGTCGAGACTCCATTAGTTTTTTATTTTTTGTTATTTCAGCTTGATCTGGATACTTTCGATCTTTGACATATAGCTGTGGCCAATATGATCAAAACACTAGTATTTTCATCAGCTAAAAATGGTTTCAAGTCAGCTATTCCCATCTTTTGCTGTGGTGTGCCAGTAGGAAATATCAATTTACATTTCCAAACATTTTGCCATTAATTGTAATAATCCAGTGAGATTTTTGTTTTCACAAGGAGTCTGAAAACAGCCAGTGCTCCACACAGAGATCTGATCTCATCATTATTCAGGCTGCCTGGAATTACATTTAGAAACAGAACAAATGGAGACAGACTAAATCCAGAAGAACTCCGTCTCCAAGATGCTTTATTAGAGATGTGCTCTAATAATTTTGGCCACCTATATTTAATCTACACAGCTCGAAATAAATAAAGGGAACACTTAAACACAATGTAACTCGAAGTCAGTCACACTTCTGTGAAGTCAAACTGCTCACTTAGGAAGCAACACTGATTGACAATCGATTTCACATGCTGTTGTGCAAATGGAATAGACAACAGGTGGAAATTATAGGCAAAAAGCAAAACACCCCCAATAAAAGAGTGGTGACCACAGACCACTTCTCAGCTCCTATGCTTTCTGGCTGATGTTTTGGTCACTTTTGAATGCTGGCAGTGTTTTCACTCTACGGGTAGCATAAGACGGAGTCTACAACCCACACAAGTGGCTCAGGTAGTGCAGCTCATCCAGAATGACCCAATTGGAGTTGAGACAAGGTTTGCTGTGTCTGTCAGTGTAGTGTCCAGAGCATGGAGGCGCTACCAGGAGACAGGCCAGTACATCAGGAGACGTGGAGGAGGCCGTAGGTCGGCAAAAACCCAGCACCAGGACCGCTTTTGTGGAGGAGGAGCACTGCCAGAGCCCTGAAAAATGACCTCCAGCAGGCCACAAATGTGCATGTGTCTGCTCAAACGGTCAGAAACAGACTCCATGAGGGTGGTATGAGGGCCCGACGTCCACAGGTGGGGGTTGTACTTACAGCCCAGCAGGACATTTGCCATAGAACACCAAGATTGGACATTACATCAAAATTGGACCAGCCTGTAGTGGGTTTTTCCACTTCAATTTTGAGTATAACTCCAAATCCAGACTTCCGTGGGTTAATAAATTTGACTTCCATTGATAATTTTTTTTTTTGTTAGCACATTCAACTACGTAAAGAACAAAGTATTTAATATGAATATTTAATTCATTTAGATCTAGGATGTGTTATTTTAGTGTCCCCTTTATTTTTTTCAGTAGTGTATATATATGATATGAACAACCACTAGAAAACAGACGTCTTAAAACAACGTACTTACTAACTGGTGCTTGATGAGTTAATTGAAATGGCTCTCAGAAAGATTAGGAATAAATGAAGAGTATTAAAAGACTATAAGTGAAACATCTCACCATATACATGGGAAATGAAAGACTCTGACAGAGTTTGTGGAAAGCTGGGGACTGTATCCAGTGAATGGAAAGTTGAGCTGCTGGTAGTTTCTGCCCTCTGTGAGTTAAAAAACAAACAAACAAACAGAAGACTAGGTCACAGAACACACATTAAGCTTTAGAGAATGATTAATTTAGTTGATTTTTCCCACTGTGATTGGTGATAATGCAATATTGTGCTAATTTGAACCAAAAACTTTCAAGAACTTCAGCTTCTGACTTTGTCTTACAACACAATTCAAAACGCTAGTCTTCGTATCTTGTTCAAAGGCACTGAATGGGAAAAAAAAAAAAAAAAAAGATTTCGGTAGATATGCTGACCCCTTCATGACCCTGCGATTGAGTGCAGCCAGTGATACGCAGCTGAAGTGCTTGGCCCCTTGTGACACAGAGTTGCGCAGTCCACCGCTTGCTTTTATCACATTGTCAAATTGAGGATTAATCTTTCCTTGAACAAACTGCCCAACCTGGAACAAAAATAAACAAGGTTTATTGTATACATAGATACATATACAAAAATGACCATTCAAAGGTTTGTCGATGTAAAAATAAAAAACATTCTTCAGCACTAAATCAGCATATTATAGGATCTTGTTACACCGAAGACTAAAGAATGTATTGCACAAGATGATACCTCTGCATGGACACGGGTTAACTCTGTCTTGACAGCGGAGTTTCCCTTGATCAGACGCCGTATCTGCTCTTGTCTTCTGTCCTACACCGAAAAAATAAATAAATAAATAAAGCACTTAACTTCAGACTATGAACTAGCAGTGTTTTGTTAGGAATAAATACAGTTGCACACCACAAGCTGTCTGAAGTCCATGACACTTTGCCACTGTGTCTGCAGGGTTCTGATGGCGTCCTGCCCCTCTCTGGCCTGCAGCTGTAGCTGAGCACACTGCTCTCTGATGCGGTCTCTGACTGCTGACTGCTTTACTCCCTCCATCTCCAACTCAAACACACACCTGCTCAGAATGAAACTTTTCAGTATTACAACATTTTCTTAAATACCTTCCATATTATATACAATATAATCTTTAATTATTTTTAGTAAATTATACATATAAATAGACACACATTGCATTTATTTTATTTAATTTATTTATTTAATAATTACATACAATTTATTATACAAATACTACAACTGGCTTCCTTTTAGGCTAATAAAACTTATTAAGGGGCCATAAACTGAGAAATTAAAATTCCCTTGATCTTCTGATATACGGGTAGTCATTTTGTATTGTGCAAGTTTCACAAATCAAATTGCAAAAATGTACAACGTTTCACAAAGAACTACAAAAAAGGCAGTTCATCCATCTATCTGCATAATTTCTTATTCTTATTTTTTCTTATTTAATTTTTTACTTGCATATACACCCAAACACATCCCATTGAAATAATTCAGGAAGTAATTATACAAAGATAATAGTTATTAATATTTATTGATTTCACAAGAATTTTCACCTGGACACTGGG
>JAUMHR010000305.1:2058969-2073037 GCA_032361145.1 Enteromius fasciolatus
TCCAATCCATTACATATTATGGCAACTCGGAAGAATACGCCGTGGTCAAACGAGGAGGTGCAGACTTTCCTTTGTTTAGTTGCTGAACAAAAAAGGATCCAACAAGAGCTTGATGGGGCAACGAGGAACGAAGATCACGGCAGTTTCCTGCAGCGTCGCTATGACGACCAGGTACTATTGTGGAGGTACAGGTACAACTTTTAAACAGTGGAAAACCAAACAGAGCCGAGTCGAGTCGAGTCGAGTTGGTACTGTGTAGTGGAAAAGCGCCATAAGATAACACACATACTGAAATGGGAACAATACAGAGTAGCATGGCCCCTTGGGCAAATAGGACATGCGAAATCGCTAAGCGTTTCCAATTTTTTTGGATTTTAAATCTATTTTCATTTGAGTTGAGTTGTGTTGAGTTGAGTTGAGATGTTTATTGTCATTTACAGGAATTTTTTCTTGGACTCGGCTGCAACAATACACAACAACATTCAAATAAAAACAAGAACAACAACCTCATCAACAACACTTATTAGTTAAAACACCATTACAGGTACTACAATATTTAAGATCCCAATAGATACAAGTGAGTACTTATAGAGGTTACTTTTACATAATTGACCTCTATAGCGCTTTCCTGATGCCAGTAGCTGATATGTAGAACTTTTGAAGATATGTTTTTTTTTTACATGTTTGAACATATCTTTCATACTTTTGAATTGTTTGGTTGTAATTGGACAATTTTATTAATTGTAGTTAAATTCACTTATTTTACACTGGCACAGTTGTAATACCGCATGGTATCACCATGATTCTATATATCTAAATTTGCCCATATCTCCCCTGCTCTTTATTACTATAGCAGAAATGCCCTCCATTATTATGAAAAATTCTGATTTTGAAAATTTGCATCTGGGTTAAAATTAAATCTCAAAATGTGAATTACCAATTCATAACTTTCCTGTCAACCATTTCGGTTAAACTTAATTTTGTGTCCTTGATTTTTAACATTATAGGTGGTTATTTACACGCACATCAACAAACAATTAATTTGCATAAATTTGCATAATACGTTTTCTTTAACAGAAAACCTACTTACCGAAGGAAGTATTCTGTATCCTTATTATAATGTTCTTATCTGTGGACTCATAATTCTGATTTTTTTAAAGAACTGATTATCAGTCATCCAGTATACTTCCTTGTGCACAAACCTGGACCATCCCAGAACAATACAATCCTCCGGGATACAATTACCGCTTCCTTTTATCGTAATACCTGGATTGGCCAAAAGAGGGCCTTCAGACAACTTAACTGGACCATAAAAACGTTGAACCAAAGGGCGATGTATAAATAAGAGTCGGCTGACAGCAAGATAAAGTTTTATTTTTTCTCTCTTAGATCTGCGCACGGTAACGTAAGTTACTGTCACATCTTCATTACAGCTGAACCTCAATAAAGGCTTAATCTATGAACATAGATTAGTAAACGCGTATAACGTTAGTTGAAATTTCTGTGATTGTTTTCGTGGTTTTGGCCGTTTCAGATGCACAACGCACGCGGTCTCCTTTTCCTTTCATTTGGATTTACGATGCTGAAGTTCATCACCTGTTTCAGCGATGGAGCATCGCTGGGGAGGGAATGTCACGGAAATGTCATTCATAATAGGTATGTAGGAAAGGTGCATCACTGTCGAAACATCTATAAAAATAGATCAAAATGTTGGCTACTTTATTAATATGAAGGATGTTTTGGTATTTATTTATGCATGTATTTATTTATTTAGGCCTATTTTTTGAGTTTTAGTTTTTGTTTGTTTTTTATTGTGCATAATGTAATCGCAGAAAATTATCAGTAGCCTATATTTTTCCCAGTTTGCCAGCACAAAGCACCGAAGCCCCTTTCAAGATCGAACCAGAAAATATAATCGTGAAAAATTCTCAACTGGGGACGAGCATTGCTGGTAGATTTTCCTCACTTTATTTTATTGACGTAAAAAATGGCTTTTCAAGAAGTGTCGTGTTAAAATGTCTCATTTTACTACAGTGTCTCTTACGGGGGATGCTGAATCTTTTCGAGGTTTCATGTTGGACGCTCGTAAGTCTGATAAGGACCCGTCTTCTGGTAGATTTACTTTGACTGACTTGTCCAATCAAGCACTCATCTGTGGTGTGAGTCCTGCCGTGCATACACTACACATATTTATCGATTCTTTATGTTCTTTTTTGCACAATGTGTTAAAAGTTAGCAGCTACGTATTTCTTAAACTTAAACTTTGTGATATGGAAATATTTTAGGGACGTGCTGTTGCTCAAAGTAATAACATAGCTAAAAAAAGAGTTGACGTGCTCTGGGCCCCTGATGAGACTGGAGAGTTTTTCTTCAGGTAGTTGTCCTGTGCTACCTAACAAAGACATACTTTTTGTGCTTCAAACTAGTCTGTAAATTTGATCTTCAACTGTGTTTTCAGAGCTGCATTCGTTAAAGACTTCAGTATATTTTGGCAACAGAAGTTAATACCTGTACCTTCAACCACAACTACACAAACAATCTCAACAGTATTTACAACAACATCAAGTATAACCTCACATTCTACAGGTAAAAACAACAAACAACTAGGCTTAACTGTTTTTTTTCTCCATGCACACACACACACACACACACACACAGAGACCTGTATCCCTGCTGTGAAAATACTGTTGCTCTGTAATTTTTTTTAATTTTTAATAATTATATTTACTGAATTTTACTTATAATACAAAATTAAGAAGGAAACTTGGCAATCTCCGAAAGTAAAAAAACACAACAATCCAGCTCGGATTTATATACCAAAACATCACAACTTAACGATACACAAGTAAATGGAAAAAATAACAAATTTTGTCCAAAAAGAATGCATTCTGTGAATAAGTTTACAGTAAATCTGCATGAGAGCAAATATCATCCCATTTTTTATCATAAATATTAGTAGCTAATTCTTCTTCTTAGTTTTAACTTTCTGTGAGTCAACAGAAGAATATTGAACAGATAGATTCATAAAACTTACTTAGAGGTCTGTTTCCTGATGAAAACAATAACCTCTCAGTAGCAGACATTTCAGAGTTTCTACCAACTGTGAATGTAATATAATTAGTTAAATAATGTTTCAATTAAAGAAAAAGACAAATATCATGTTTGAATAACTGATATTTTTGAGTAAAATCCTGAAATTGCCGTAACCTATTTAATGAATGTTTTGTATGTTTATCATCTTTTTATTAAGGCAAAGATAGGACCATTCAATACGCTTTCTCTGCATCCAGTGCTATAGGCTATTTATAGATTTCCTTTTAAAAGTGTAAAAACCATTTAGAAGGTGTCTAATATTATCTAATTTCTTCCCTGTTTAAATCCTGTTTGGTAAATTGTTCAGACGTTTCTTTTAAAGCCCATTGATAACATTTTAGAAAATAATTTCCTATCAACATTCATGCAGTTGGCTTAAAAGAAGAATATAATTCTGGCTTTTACATTTTTTCATATAAGAGAGATGCTGTCTTCTTTAAGGCATTTAAGTAAGCTATTTTTGTTCTATGATGCTTTTAATATTCCTTACAATTACGTCACAGACACAGACTGCACGGCCAAACTCTGAAGTCACAAGTACACACAAAAAAAACAACTACAAGCCTAAAAATATTTGCAACAACATCTAATGTAGACTTACATGATACAGGAAATTACAAAACACAAAATAAAAATTTTATAAAAATAAAATACAAAATTAAAACATCTAATATAACAACTGCTCTGCTGGTATTATTAACTTGCAACATTTTAGATAAATTATATAGTGTGTTGTATATATAACAGTTTTGTTTCATTTTCTTTTAGGTGGAGCAACTGTTCAGTTTATACCATACACGGTATGTATATGCAGGTTGCTACACTACTTTTAAAATCTGAACGGAGTTAAAGACACTATCATACACTTGAAATGTTAGTCACAGAGGAAAAAACATTGCACTAAAGGCTGTAATACACTACACAGTTGTTTCCCTGATTATTTGCTGATTAACAGTCAGGAGAAGTTGGCACTAGTTGCCAGAAGTCAGAGCTAGTCTGCAGATTTGAGTTGACAGATTTAATAGAGTATCATGTAATGTAAGATGATCACAGACTTAAGACGTAAGCCATCCAAAAGACAACAAACTCAAGAAGAAACGTACATTAGGAGACTTTACTTGAAAATTGGCCCAACTATCAAACATGTATAATATCCTCTAACTGGATGGATCATGGTCCTGAAGCTATAACAGTCATTCAGTATGTGATTTTCTATGTAATCAGTCAGGTTAAATCTGCCAACTTGTTCAGATCGTAAATTGGGTTAAAACTTTCTGTAGTGTTTTTTTACATTCATATTTAGTCATTTACCAAATGCTTTTATCCAAAGCAACCTACAAATTTATTGCTATGAATGAATTTGCCTGTTTGTTTGATGATTCTACAAATATACTGTAATAAGCATACCTACTTCTTGTCTCCAGAAATATTAGTTTCACCAAATAAATCTGCATCCATGGTTATCTTTTTTTTTTTTTACTTTGCTGTTTGTCCTTATTTTCAGTTGTGTGTGTGTATCTGTATATGTCTTTCTGTACACACAGAGATGTGCTTTAGCACTGCTATTAATTAGTCGGCTGTGTTTTCTTGGAGGCTCCTCTCTCCTGATGATCATCAGACCAGTTTCGAAACTGGTAAGTGTGCCAAAAAACTGCATAATGCATATAAATAAATATAATCAGTTTTTTAAGACAATTTTAATTAAATAAATTTATAGCTTATGTCAGAATATGCGCAATGTCTTCCAGCTTAAATGCACAGATTCACACTGAATTCATAAATTAAAATACTTTCAGTGCTGTATATGGCAAATGATGTCTCTTCACAGGCCACCATGACTATGTCTGTCCTTGTACTAGCCTTCAAAACCATCGCTGCCATCATCATGCTAATTAAACTAATTAAAGTAAGAATTATGTTTTTACTAGACTGAACTTCTGCTAAACAGAATATTTGGTTAGGACATATCAAGAATCAGAAGTTTTGTTTTCATTTACTGCTTATGTTTTTATGTCATAAGTGTAATAGTTCGCAGATTGTGTTTACTGCTTTGATATTGGCTGCCACTGTTTTAAGCCTGATGCACACCATCATCGTTTTCCTTTACTGTGGACCAAGCCATGAATTGTGAGTGTAATCTTCACATATCATTGTCCTTAGTGTCACCAAACAAAAATACAGAAATCATAACTGTTTCCAAACAAGCTTTGACAGCCATAGACTAGTCAGGGTTGCATCATTTAATTTTTGACAGGAATGAAACTGCTTTTTAACAACATACTGATTGTTCATCGGATGAAATAATTCATGCATATTGTAGGAGGTGGCTGACTCCTACAAATACGTACTAACTCACTCATACAAATTCATATGATTTTTGCTAAATCGTATGTTTTTACGAGTTTCCAATTCGTATGAATTTGTACAAATTACCTACATCTAACTCCGCCACTAAACCTACCCATCACTGTTCATTTTAATTTCATAATTTGCATGAATTAGCACGAATTCTCCATCTCATACGAATATGTACAAATTGGTTGTGAGACTCTGTTGATGTCTTTCCTAAAAAAGTCCAGTAGACCAAAAATTTTGAAAATTGTATGATCTAGGACCTTTATACAGTGTGTGCTTTGTAACTGTTGTCATGTAGCCTTGTTTTGAACTGTGTTAAATGTAATGTGGTGTTTAACCTGATTACGGTCTCACTCATTCAGCAAGAACAAGAGAGATTTGAATGAACTTAGTTTGTAAGAACTTTTATAAATGTTCATTTTAAATATATATGACTACTAACCTTTGACTTACAGAAGGAGGTGTTGGCTCAGTGCTGTCATAGTGGTTGATCTAATGAATACTATTATTACAAGTAAGGTTCAGTTTTTTTGTGTTTTTTAATAGTGCATTCAAGTATTTTGTAAAAACATTATATATAATTTTTCCCATTATTTTTAGAGATTGGTGTAGCTGTAAATATACAAGTAAAATCTCATTCAGATTCACCTAGTTAGGAAAAGTTTGGTTATACTCCTCTTTTTCTTCTGTTTGTACTGTAGCAACTGCAGTATTCTTCGGAATATTGTGCTTTCAAGAGTCCTGGCTGCTATCATTAATGGGAGTTTATGTTATTTGGGAGTTCATGCTTTATCTTGTCTCAGTGTGGTTTGAAAACAAGGGAAAATACCCGCCAAGAGGAAGTAAGTATCCTTGGTACCAACTTACTCAAGGCACTGTTGAGATTAACACACCAACCTTATAAATAGACTTTATGGCCTCTAAAGAATGTATGCCTTATCAGTCACACCCAGGCATAGTTGTGTGTACTTTCTTATGCATGCCCCAGAACTGATTTTTACAGTTAAAAAATATCCTTTAATATAGATTATTCAGTTTAATCCTACATTGTCTTGTATTTTATTATTATTTTCATTTTGTTTGCATTTGTATGCCTGCAGAAAATGAGAATCATATTTTGGGAAAGAAGGTAAGTGAATTTCATCTTTATTTGTGTTATATCGTCATACGTTATATTAGTATAGAGCCATTCCAAGTTTACTTAATCAGCTTACACATGTATTTTACTATATATATATATACATATACATATACATAACATTCTCAACATCTTAGGAACTCTAACCATACACACCAGTATTATTACCATATATTACACATTAAACCTCTTTTCTTTTTTTATTTGCAGATCTCCCCATGGTTGTGTACGTTCATCATCTTTTCAGTGTTAAATGTGATGTTTACAGCTGCTCTCATTACAGGAGTGTCTTTGGTCAAAATGAAAGATTTCTAAAGGAACATCAGTATATATATGTGCAACTTTTTAAAGGCCTAGAATATCAATAATCCTAAATATATGAATAACAACTCATGAGAATAATGGAGTCAAATAGATACCCAACCCTTTTTTTTTTTTTTTTTAGTCAAAAATATCAGCTACTACATTAATTTGTATATATGTGTCTGTATGTATTTGTAATTGCTTTTTATTTTTTTTATTATTGTAAAAGTTAGGTGAAGAAATATAGGGGTGTTAAATTCACCAAATACTTTATTTGTAACAAAATAAATGTGTTCATACAAAAATCATTACCCTACCAACTGTCTCTGTTGTGTCTGTTTCATTGTTTTAAAACCAAAACATTTATGCAATTAGAAGCAATACTCCAATACAGTTTGAATAATATGTTGTTTTTCTCTCATTCTATCACCAGTTAAAATGTATTGATTGGGCAAAACCCCAGTTCTGTTTACGTTTCCGCTTAACTAACAATTCAAATAAAAGCTCTGACCTTTCTTAAAAACAATGAAACTGTGCTTACAAGAACTTTGGACTTGTAGATATCTCGTTATGAATCACATGACAGTGTTGAGTTTTGTCACAAGCAGAACCACAATCAATTAGCGCTCGCTCTTCCGTGTGTGTGTGTGTGTGTTATACCATGAATAGTTTCCTTATGATTACAGTTATTATGTGTTTGTGTGCACAATACAACCCCAGTTCCAAAAGAAGTATACATTTATTTTATTTATCTTTTATTTAATTCACAAGAGTACAAAGAAAGGATTTTCAAAGCTTCACTGACCAACTAAAATGTAATTTATAAATAATACCAAATTTAGATTTTGATGGCTGCACACATTCTATAAGGATTATTATATATATTTCTATAGTCTTTGATAAAAGTCAAAAGGTTATTGAATAACCAAATGATTGTTTTGAAACAGATGGTGAGGGGTCTGTAAGGTACAGTATATAAGGTTTGGGTATGAAAGGAGCATGTGGGTCTTAGCTCATCACTTTGTGCCAAATTTCGTGAGAGAAGAAAGTATTAAACAAATCAAAAATCATATTTCTCTATCCAAATTACAAAGAAATTTCAGTATGCCCTCATTCTGAAGGTTTGGCGAGACTATATAGGGCAAGGCAGGAAAACTTGGGTAATTGAGCATGACCTTTGAACCATCAGATGGCATTTCATAGACACATGTAAATGTGCTAGACTGGTCTGTGTGCAGGATCACCATAGTCTGCTGAGCATCTGAAGTCTTGTCACTTTAAATATTAGTATCCTCAATTTCCAAACGATTAAACATTGTAACTAAAAGCAAAGTTAATGTGACACAGGGTTTAGTATGCCTCTGTCCCAACTCTTTTGGAGTGTGATGCAGCTAGAAAAATATAAATTACTTTATATTTGCAAAATAAAATCGTGCTCGCCAGTGAGAAATTTGATTATTTTTCTTTGCATTTTAGTCATATAAATAAAGTTTCAAGATTATGAACAGATGACACATTCTTGATTTTGTCATCTTTCTGGAATGTTATTGTGTGCACTGTTGTGAGAAAAGGGAAACATCAAACATATCATTAATGCAGCTGATATGCAGATGAGGTTGATGAGACTGTTGTATCGGGTGGCTGACAGCAAATAATCAATAACTATAATTCATAAAAAGCACTTTTTAACAACTGTAAGTCAAATTAGCATTGTTTTTTTAATTGTATATAAAACACTTTTAAAATCTCACCCCAAACATTTGAATGATAAACCAGGAACCATCCAAGCAATAAGAAAATGAAAAAAGAATAGATGCAATTTTAATTATTAAAATCTTAGTCTGCAAATATAACACACCACACCCAAACAAAATTCTGATTGGTAAAAAGCTTGCGTAGCTTGCAATTCAGAGTATAACTTCAAAAATCAGTGCAAAACTTCAATCCTTGGCCTTGGGAAGGAATGTACAATTAATTTGCGGATTTATATTTTAAGCCACATGCTTACTCTAAAATGCCAGATGCAATATTATTATTACAAGATCAAGTGTCTGCCTTCACACACATATTAACAAAGAAAACGAAACAATTTTATGCAAATACGAAAAACCTTTGTATAAAACATGTATAAACAAATACATTTAAAAAAAACTTTTTGTAATAAAGATCATTTATGTACATCTCTACAAAATAACTTGTCCAGCCCAATACAGTAATAATATCTGATGATTTTCTGTGAGGTTATGCCCCACATCCCTGCTGTTCAATCTTTTCCTCTGCAGCCACTGGCAGGATAACGTGAGAAATTCTGCTCCACAGTCCACTCAGTTTATCCACATCCATTCGATTAAACATAGTGGATTTGTCTGAGGTGACAAATTTCTGTTTTACATGGTCAAATACCATGTCCTCCACTTCACTTAGAGTGGTCGTCGGGGCTATTTCCTCCACCGAAAGCATCACAGTGAAAACCAGGAAAACATTCTTGTAAGCTGCATTCTCGTGGTCACAGTAACGATAGAATATGAGCGTGGATCCAGGAGGGAGCTCCTCAAAACGGTGCACAACAGCTGCAGGTTTGTCACCTTCAAACGCTTCCTTCAGCTCGTCATCTATCTCCAGCTTGACCTGATCACTGTCTTGTGCTCGTTTTGCCATCCCGTTGATTTCTAAGATTGATGCATTGTGGGTAGCAGAGTACTCCGCGGCTAAGCTTCGAGCAAGGCAGCCCAACGTCCTTTCAGCATTAAGGCCAGCAGTCAGAATTACGCTGACCGGTTCGGTGGGGTTGACCGTCTCCAGGTGACGCCTAATATGTTTCCCACTCCTTTTCCAGAACTCCAAGCGCTGACTTGGAAATAAAGTCTGTAGAGTTTTTAACTGCGGATCAAATTTCTCCACTGGTATAGAATGGACCACATCAGTTTGAGGCAAATAGAGCTTTTGACAGGCCCAAAAGCCACAAAAACCCAAAGCCAGGAATAATATCAGTATCAGACAGCACTGAAGAAGCTTGTACATGTACCATGTCCAGCCTTAAAAAAAACACCATGAAATTCTGAATTAATAAAACACTGCAGATGTGAGACAAATCTGTTTGTTTTAATAATCAAGGAATGGATTAAGAACTGAAAATACCTCTAGAGGAGGAGGAGGAGGAGGAGGCTGGACTTCTCATCAGTTCTTGAAGAAAAAGTTAAAGAATTATGTAAATATTATTAAAAAAAAAACATTTTACAAGCATAAGACAAAACTATTAATGTAAACATTTTTAATATATATCTTTAATGATAAAATTGACAATAGTAATAAAAGACAAACGCAAAACATATATTTTACCTGTGTTTTTGTGGTTAGCGGTTTGAATTATGATAGGAAGTTGAATTGTGTTGACACAACTTTTCTGGGATGCAGATGGTAAGTTTCTATTCTGATTCCCAAGACTAGCGGGATCTATAGTAAGAAAACAAACTTTTATTAAATAGAATGAATGAAAAAATTATATACAGTAAGAGCATGACTTTTAACAAAACAAGTATGTCTACTGTAATCTAAATAAAACACAATGAAAATGTTTTACAAACTTTTGTGCTTCTCTGTTGCAGTATACAGATAGTTTGTGTTATTCCTCCTTCTCAATCTATCACTCTCACTAGAGGCATCTGCAATGAAAAAAATACTTGTGAGCAGAGGAATGTACATGGAAGACGGGTCAGGGATGTTTATTGCAAATGTGGCATGTATTAGTAATTTGAAAGGTCATTTTCATTAATGATAACAAACCTGCATATTTTGTGACTGGCTTGCAATTTTCTTCTTTGGTTTTAAGTGTGACCGTAATATTTGGACGAACAGGCCTTTGTCTGTTAAATGACACCTCATATTCCAGATTTGGCTCCCGTACATGGGCAGGATGCGTGTCTTTTGTCCCAGGCTGAGCTGAGGAACCCACAAACGGAAAATAACACCCATGTTTAAAATTATTTGAGATTCAATATTGTAATACTTAAGCTTATTCTTCAAACAGAAAGAATCTTACCTGTCAAACTAGACTCATGGTCCTGTTCGCCCCCCTCATCTGAGTCCATTGCTTCATCATTGTCATTATTCTCATCTGTGTCCATATCCACATCATCTGTTTGGTTTAAACCATCACCTTTCTCATTTATACCGCTTCTCTTCTCTTCAAGCTTTTGCTTCTTAACAGGGGATTCTGTTATGGTTTAATAAAAAAGAAATGGCATAAACATTTACATAATACATGTTTTGCCCCAAAAACAAAAAGTAATACAGAATTTAAAAAATAAAATAAAATTCACATACCATCCTCGTCCTCCTTAATGAGACTCTTGGGCTCCTTGGATCTATTGGATGACCCATGATCTTCCCTCATTTTCCATGTTCTTTTTTTAATTGGGTGTCTGGTTAGTTTCTCCTTATCTAAAGCTAAGACAGAAGAGGAAATGAGTAACTACCTTACAGAAAATGTAATTGAATACATCCACAACATTTAACTAATTTGGTACAGATAGAGTTGAGTCGGGACTACACATAAATGCACAAACTACAGATAACAGAATGACAGCGGCTGCACAAATCCAAAATGTTTCTGTGACAAAAGAAAAGAGTGATGTGAAATATTGTCTATTATTATTGACAAGTAAATTGTTTATGAGTTAGTACATTCAGAAAGGGGAGAAAAACAGCTCACTATTATTCCCTGGCACAGTGATCTTCTTACCTTGATCCTGGTCTTCACTCTCATCGACCGCCACATATTCGTTTATATGTCTTGTCATCTCTTTAGCACCTACAGTATACATTGAGAACTTTATTAATAATCTTATTAGAAATCTTTAAAAATGGTAAATGTTTACAGTAAATGATATATCGAGCTTATAATAACAGAATAAAACTAAGTTAGCTTTTTAGCTAAAGCTCAACATAAACGGTGGATAAGTTTAGCCTATTTAGCACATACATTAAAAGGTAATATAACAGGCATGTTAGGGTACTGAGAGAAAGACGTTATAGCTTCGGAAATGCATTTGTCTCCGTGTTTTAGCATTCGCGACACACTCACGAAAAGGTTTAACGTTAACGTCCAAAAAAAATTACCGTACGGAGAGATTGACCTTCAAGTAATTAAGCACTTTTGACAGTAACGTTAGATAATATTTATTGCAGGCAAATAATATTTGGTTCTTAGACATTGCTGTACATTAAAGCACGTTAAGATTATTAGAAAGTCAAACCTTGCGTGGGTTTCTGTTTGGCGCTTTTACTCCTAGTTGTACGTCCTTCGTTTTTAGAATCACCCGAGTCCATTTTTGTTTATATTTCACCACTTCTTTTTCAAACTTTTTACTTTTCCTGTGCAGCCGAATCCGGAAAGCGGAACATTAATGATCTTCTTCGTCGGAACGACCTCAGTGTAACACAACTGCTCTCCCGGAAATAGTTGACTGTCAGTTAGTTTCAGTTCTGTAAGTGTGCTAGTACTTTACCAGAAATAATTAGTGTAAATCCCTGCCTTTAACGTTTAACTAGACACACGTCACATAAGAAGCAAAGTAGAGCTAATACATTTTTTTAAGGCACGTTTATTTTCTCTAATAAAGCTTTGAAGTGGAAAAAAATAGATCAGAAAACAAATATAACCCTGGCCAACTAAATTTACAGATTAAAAATAACTTTAATTTAAGACATTTATATAGAGTTTAGATGAAAACAGATTTACATAAACAGGAAGAATAACTATAAAAATGGGAAACTTTCTTCATTTTTTGCTTTTATAAATTTCATAATCAGAAAAGTCATAAGTTATTGTCAGAAGAAACTGAGGCCCATCATCCACACAGCAGCATATAACCATATACACATTTTTTTCCTTAAATCCGAAGTCCAGTATTTAAAGTTGTAATTTTTGCAAAAAGTGTCTTTAAAATGATTTATTACAATCCTCACAGCCCTGCTGTTCAATCTTCTCTTCTGCAGCCACAGGCAAAATGAGATGTGATATTCTGCTCCAAAGTCCACTTAGTTTGTCAACGTCCATTTGATTAAACATGGCAGACTTGTCAGAGGAGACAAACTTGTGTTTTATGTGGTCTTGAACCATCTCCTCGACTCTTCCTAGATTGACATCGGATGGCACTTCCACTTCTGCATCAAGCATGACAGTAAAGGCCAGGAAGACATTTTTATAAGCCGCATTCTCGTGGTCACAGTAACGGTAGAAGATGAGAGTGGATCCAGGAGGGAGCTCCTCAAAACGGTGGACGACTGCAGCAGACTTTTTACCCTCGAAAGCTTTTTTCAGTTCACTATCAATGTCTAGCTTGACCTGATCACTGTCTTGTGATGCTTTGTCTTTGCCATTAATATTCAGAACTGAAGAGTTAAGAGCAGTAGAAAAGGCTTCGGCCAAACATTGGGCCAGGCAACCAAGTGTCTTTTCAGCTCTGTAACCAGACGTCAGAATCAGGCTGACAGGTTCAGTGGGGTTTTTAGTTTTTAGGTGTCGCCGAAGATGAATAAGACTCCTCCTCCAGAGCTCTGAGCGCTGATTTGGAAAGCCATCCTCAAGTTTTCTCATTTCCTGATTGAATACATCCACCGCATTTAACTCATTTTGTACAGGTGGAGTTGATTCAGATCTACACATGAATGCACAAACCGCAGCTAACAGAATGACACCGACTGCACAAATCCAAAATGTTTCTGTGAGAAAAGAAAATAGTGAAGTGAAATATTGTCTGCTTCTTTGCAAAAGTAGACAAGTCATTTGTTTATAAGTTAGTACATTCAGAAAGAAGAGAAAACAACTCACTATTATTCCCTGGAACAGTGATCTGTGGTTGAAGGATTGAGTTCTTATATTGATCCTGATCTTCACTCTCATCGATCCCCACATTTTCATTTATAGGTCCTGTCGTCTCATTTTCGATCACATCTTGTTCTTGCTTTTCTTTTTCTCCTTGTTCGTGTTGTTCCTCTTCTTCAGGCTTTTGGATATTAGACTCTATGTTGATTTAAAAAAAAAGATGGGAACAAACGTTTAGCATACTAAATATGTTTCAGTCACTTAAGTTGCTATTGCTCTGTTGTCTAGAAGGAAATGTTGAATATTATAAATTCACAATGTGAAATAAAAATCACATCAGAAAAAAGTTAAGA
>JAUMHR010000305.1:2096847-2107417 GCA_032361145.1 Enteromius fasciolatus
GCGGAGCTTTTGTTTGTTAACGTTATTGGGGTCAGCGGCACAGCGAATGTGTCACATCTTACCTCATTTACGTGCGTGCGTACGCAGTTATGCGTCATTACGGCTCCTTCAGTGAAGCCTGTTTTTAGTTGTAGTTTATTTAAGAGTAGGAAAAAATGCTTAATAAACTTAAATGTTTTTATGCAAAACTGTAAATGTTTTTATTTGACATCACATATGAACAAAAACTATTTTTAAAAAATATGACAAAACGAGGACGTTTCTTATTTTTATATTTTTCATTTTATGTTTAGGATATCTTTATAGTATTAGTATAGTATAGTAAAAAGATTCTTTATATTTATATTATTTTTGTTTGATATTATTGTCCATAGTTGCTGGAAAGGCCAACGATGACAAAGTTGACATACTCTGTGCATATTATTTGTCTGTTCTTTACTGTTTCCGTTTGCTTATCTTGTATGCTTATGTTGTGACTGCTGTATCTCCCAGCTGTCAGGTGTGCGAGTTTCTCTCTCCGCCGCATTGCTTGGAAGAAACATGTTATCTAATTTCTCAGTAAAAAATGCCTTGACTAGACTATCTCAAGCAGTATGTTGTCATTCCTGTGTGCCTGTAGACACTTAATGTTTTGTCCAGTGCTGCAATGTTACGTTCTCTGTGTGCTGTTTAAGGACACCAGTTTGTTTACATCCTGAAACTGCTTGACCAAAGCAGATAATAGACTGAAGCAAGTGTTTCCTGCCTACGTTTACTGCAGCCAGAAACCTTTGCGTTGATAACATACATCACAACCCAACCCACTAGCTGCACTTTAGGTAGCATTCCCATTACATTTCTAAACAGCAGCTTAGCTTGTTGGGGAAACAAAAATACTTGGGAATTAATCAGGGGAATGTTTAGTCAGCAAGAGCAGAAGCTGTTTTTGGCTGTCCTGCAAGGTTAGATTAGGGCGGGTGACAGGCCAGGCTAGTAGAGATGCCCACCTCACTGCAGATTACTCACAACCAGGGACAATGGATTCTTCCTCCTTCCTGCTGTAGGTTTTTATGAGTTTACAACTCTCTTAGCATCCTTCTGATGATTCAAAGGTAAATAATTGTCTTTCTATGCCTGTAGGCCATTTAGCAAGTGAACAGGATAAGTGGTCATATTGGCTAAAGGTTGATAGATCTTGGTCACAGACTGTACCAACAAATGTCAAAGAACTGTTTGAGCTCTTTTTTTCTTCTGCAAGGCTTTAGCACATTGGGAAAACATGTAATTATTACATAATATACATTTGTTTGTTTCGGTGAAGCCAGTGTAAATTTTATTAAAGTGAAATTGAAATGCACTCTAGTTTTCATCATACATTGCGATACAGTAAGGTCCTATTAGTCAAAACATTAACTATAACTATAGCAATTAATTTTAATATTTTATTTAAAAATACAGCTGTGCATTGTTGGCTCATGTCAGCTCAGGTTTATTAAATAATATTAACACATACAATTTTAGTAAAACATTAGTAAGTCAAATTTTACATTTACTAATAAATGATATTAATACTAATTCATGTTGACTAATGAAGTTATCTAATAATAATAAATGTGACTTTATTGTCATGTGTTACCAGTAATTTACTGGCAGTAAATCATGCAAAATACTGCTTTATTATTTATTGTTCAACTTGCTGCTAGTCAATTTGACTTGCGTGTGAGTTGGTGACGTGGTGTTAACTAAAAGTGAACCATTTTATTTAAATAGGTGGTTGAGTGTCTCCGTCATTATAGTTTAAGGACCCAACATGTCAAGTTTGCAACAGAAACTTCATACAATTCTTGTATTTGGGATGTGATTATTTTGCGTGTGACAGAAGACAGTCTCTTAAGTGAGAAAAGCATTGTTCGAAATATATTACAGGCAAACAATTGGTTGTTTTTGCTTAACATATGCTTGGTGGATATGTGTGTAGCTTTATATAAGGGCCTAGGACAGCTTGGACTGTTGGTGGATTATGCTTTAAATGGATTGAGTGACTGGCAGGCAGCATTGCAGCTGGTGAAGGGAAGCTTTGTAAGACATTTAAACACATACACATAAGTTAGATACAGCAGGGTTTCATCAGACTCTGCAGGATTCAGTTGCATCCCTGCACTGCGGCCTGTGTTGCGCTCGGCTCTTTTTCGGCATGTGGTTGACTCTTAACATGATCTGAACTCATCGCATGTGGTTTGCAGTATTGTTTTGTGATGACATTCTTTCATAATTACAAATCTGTTTATAAATCATACATTAAGTGATTGCAATAGTACATTTATTCATTATTTTGAAGTTTGTATAGGAATCCTTTTTGTGCTAAACTAATAATATTTGTCAGTTATAAGGACTTTGTGCATTTTAGTGCAGTTTCTCTCTCATCGGGGTGTGACTCTGTCCTCCATATAGATCAGCTATTACAGATTTTGACTGTGGTTTTGGCACAATAGGAGTCTGTCTTTGGAAATATATTAGGTTTTATGAAGAAAGTCAGTGTACCAGACATTGTCGTGCTGCAGAAATCTCTGTGACAGTGTGAACAAACACCTGTTTATGTTCTTCATAACTGCTCCTGGTTTGTGGTATTTAGTACAGGGTGTGTCACCTGCAAGTATACTCCTTGTTCTTTCTTTTGTGTTTTAATAGGCGTATTTATTTCAGCTGTAAAACAAGGAATGTAGGGATGGAAGAGACACAGAAAACAGTATCTTAGAGCCAGTTCTGTTATGTAAAGTCCTGTGTTTATGCCTTGAGTGGGGGAGGTGTAATTTTCATTTTGACTAAAAGAGTCTTTTAAACATTTTTAGTGATATTTGTATTTAAAGTCCACTGACCATATTCAGACCATTTCAGCTAATTGAGTTGACTCTTGAACCAATGAATCACATTTTTTTCAGTTTTCAGACAGCTAGCATAGTTAGCATGATAAATGTAACTTATTTAAAAGGTACATTTAGTGAATTGGTTGGAAATTAACTGCCATCTACTCTTCAGATTAATGGCAACCACAAAAACACAACATAAACCTAAAACCACACCTAAGATTAATGAAAATCATGGAAACCTTTAAATGACATCACAAGACTATCATGACTCAAAACTGTCAGTCTCAAAAAAGTGAAATATCTTGACATATATCATATCATATCTCATCATATCATATCATGATGCATATCATGCACATAACAGAATCAGGCACAATAAAAACTGTTCTAATATTAAAAAATAATAATAATAATATAAGGACAAGGTTGTGGGTTTCCTACCAGAGTATAGTGACCACCCAAAAAAGTGATAAACTTGACATTAAATCATCGCCCTGTCTGTCATGATTTCACAGTTTGATTTGAGATTGTTTACTGAAACCTGCTTTTGGAGCATGTGCTCAACTACAATCCTGTTTTGTTTTTCAGTCATCAGTTTGTGGGAAGATCATGGAGCTTCTTGGCCAGAATAAGATCGACCATCATCAGAGGCAGGTGGCCATCCTCAGTCAAGATAGTTTCTACAGGGTACTGACCTCTGAACAGAAGGCCAAGGCTCTTAAAGGACAATTTAACTTTGACCACCCAGGTAAAAAAGTCTGAAAGCTTGTTTTTATGTTGATAATTCATTTTTTTATTTAGATTGAAGTTTGTTGACCTAATTTATAGTTATTTCTGTGTGCTTTTGTATTGCCAAACACCCCTGCCTATTGCAGAGTGTTATTATGAGCAGAATACAGCTCAGACTATGACCGTTGATGCAGTCTGTATACTTTGGTAGCTCTTTGTGAGTGTGTGTGTGTGTCGGAGTGTTTGCCTGACTCAGCCACCCTCGCACACACATTTTCATTCTGCAGCAGCACAAGTGGCTTATCACCTTTTTGCTTGTTCTTGATTTTCTACTTCCTGTGGATCAAGAAACCTTACAGAAAATTCTGTGCTGTCTGTCTGATTCTCTTTTGCTGTGTTCCACAGATGCGTTTGATAATGAGTTAATAGTCAAAACCCTTTGTGAAATCATGGAGGGAAGAACTGTCCAGATTCCCGTCTACGACTTTGTTACCCACTCAAGGTCAGTTCAGACCACATATTAAATGACATAAAGGAATAGTTTAGCAAAAAAAATGTACATTTTGCCATCGTTTACTCACCATCATGTCATTCCAAACCCGTAGGACTGTAGGTAATCCTCAAAACACTGACTAAATGAAATCTGTTCATCATTTAAAGCAATTGTATTTCCTCTAGTGCTGTCAAACGATTCATCAAGACTAACTGCATCCAAAATAAAAGTTTTGTGATATTTTTTTTATTATAAATACAAAAATACACACTATATTTAATACATGTATTTAAATGTATATATTTATAAAATCTATATTATATACAAATTTATTTGATATACAAATATAACGTTTATTTCTTAAATGTATACATGCAGGTGTGTGTATTTATATGTACATAATAAATATACACAGTACACACAGTTTTGGATGTGGCATTTTGGATGCGATTAATCACGAATGTAACTGTTGTTGGTTTGCTTTCATGCTACTTGAGTATAAAGTTTCGAACAGGCCTTATCTTGATCTGTATTATGTGATCTGTTTGTTCAGGTACTTCCTGCATCCTGATACTTTTTTTTGTTTTCCTTACTTTTCACAGGAAAGAGGAGACGGTCACTGTTTATCCAGCAGATGTAGTTTTATTTGAAGGCATTCTAATGTTTTATTCACAAGAAATCCGAGATCTGTTTCAGATGAAGCTGTTTGTGGATACGGATGCAGATACACGTCTGTCACGCAGAGGTGCGTGTGGACTTCATCGATGGCTCTCAACAAATATTCAGAAGTTGTAGTGATGGTATAATGTATTTCAGTGCAGTTTGATTCATGTCATTTCCCTCTGTTCATAGTCCTGAGAGACATCAGCGAGAGAGGCCGTGACCTAGAGCAAGTGCTAAGCCAATACATAACGTTTGTTAAGCCTGCCTTCGAGGAGTTCTGTCTGCCAGTGAGTTTTGCACTTTTTTTTTGTTTGTTTTTAATCATCATTTTAAATTAAATACACACTTACATACGCATTCCTGTGTTGTCAAATCAGAATTTTCAACAGCCGTTTCTCCAGTTTTAATTCAATCCTTTAAAAAAATCGTTTTGCAAATTCAGTGCTAAATATTTTAAATACCAATATTTTGTAATGTCTTAAATGTCTGTACTGTCATTTGGATTGAACGCATCCTTACTAAATATTTTTTGAAAAGAAAATGAACATGTGCAATTTCTTACGCTTTCATTATTATAAACAACAATTACTAGGTATTAAAAAAAAGTTGTAGAACAATTAGTTGGGATTTTATTATCATATCATTAATTATTTTTCAGTTTCCCTGTGCTGTCTGACAAATATATTTTAAATGGTTTTAAATGGTCCTCTTATTTTTTTGATATAAATGTAAATATATACAATATTTATATAAAGACAATTTATTTACTGTTATTAAACACTGTTGTTAAAATGCAGAGCCAAAATTAGTCTTTCCGTTTACAAGAGAACATGTCTCAGGCATTTTATCAAGAAGCAGCATGTGGTGAAATATTTGCCCAGTGCAAATGTTGTTGTTGATCATTATCTTAACTTGAATTTTTTTCCCCTCAGGGCGTCTGATTTTTTTTTTTTTTTTTTACAAAATTTGTTTTATTTTCAGACAAAAAAGTATGCTGATGTGATCATTCCAAGAGGAGCTGATAATCTAGGTGAGATTTTAAATGCTTTCCCATGGAAGAGAGAAGACACAAATATTTTGATATGGAAATGTTTTGGAACATTTTATGTTATACATGCATTGTTTTGAAAATAACGGTTTTAAAGGTGCCAAGCAAGGTCAAACTTGATATCTTGAGCATTCCATGATGTTTAGTCTTTTCCCTACTCATAGTACTACTGATTCTTTAACTACAAAATCAGGTGTGTGAAACTATAGGTAAACTAAACCTGCCCTGAAAAAAGTCATTACAAAGACTTGTAAATTACTATACAAAGAGAACTTGACATGATTTTGACATGTTCTTTATTTCTCTCTCTAGTTGCCATAAATTTGATCGTGCAACACATTCAGGATATTCTAAATGGTGGTTTGACCAAACGTTTGAACGGATACCTTAATGGCCACAATACGCCTCGCAAACGGCATCCCTCAGAGTCCAGCAGCAGGCCGCATTGACCAGCCCTCCATCAGGATGTCTGGGAACACAGGAGAGAATGAGTGTTTGAAGGATGGATGCAAGAGGAAAAAAAAGGATTGCTTGTGCATTCTGTTAATTAGCCAACACTGTATAAGACTAAAAAAAATCATGACAAAAATTGAAGAATTTCAAAGACTGCCTTTTATTTCGTTCTGCTTCCTCCTTTTGTTTTTTGGACTGGTTACACTTGATGTTTTAGAAGTTAGAAAGTTAAAAGGACCTTCTATTCTGGGATTGTTAAAGGTCAAAATGGATATTTCCTATATTTATTTTATCATTTTTATTTTATTTTTTTTGTACTGTTTGTTGACTAAAAGTGAGGGTGCAGATAATTAAATGTTACACGACTCCATGGTAACGAGGATTGAAAATATATTTTATTATTATAATTATTATTATTTACCTCTGATCCTTTTGTCCTATCAGAAAGGACTACGTTTGCAAATTAATTTATTTAAAGAACCTCTTCACTGGATAAAGTCCAAAAAACTGTTGTTTTAAAATCCATTCTTTTTTCTTTTTGGCTGACAGTTTTTAGTATTCTGGCATTATTAATATGATGCCCCTCTATGATCAGTGTTTCTTGCTGAAGGATATACATTTATTCCTCCTTTTCACTTGAACAATTCAGGCTCTGTTGTCACAACAGGCCTCTCAGGGTGTAGTTACTACAAATGAAAACAATAACTCACTTTTGTCCTGAAAGGAAAGAGACATCTATAGAGAAGACATCAGAAACCACACCTCTGTAACAGAAAGGGCGCTAATTTGGCTAATGAAGCAAAACTACATTTGTTGTATATATTCATACTCCGTTCTGAATTACAAACCTTGTACTGCTGTAATATTGACGGAGATGCTATGTGATCCTCATTTAAAACAAAGCCCAGTGGTTGATTGTGCAGCATTGCTGTGGAGTGATCTAATAGTGATCTATTTGTCAAGAGATTTATGTTCATATACTATGCACTGTACCCTTGACTCTAATAATGCAATTTGACACTCAGTTTAATTAGACTTGTGCAGGGCATTTAGACCAACAGAGATGCTTACTTGAAATGAATTCTCAGAGTCTCTTCATCCTTTGCTGTTATTTTTTAAAAAACCCATTATTTTACTAGTGTTGTGACTTAAAATATACACCATGATGCCACTTTGGTAAGTCTTTGACAAAACTCACCAAAGAGTTCATTTAGTTTCAACAGATGTTTTTGTAGTTCTTGCCATGCAATTTCCATGCACAATATATATTTTCCCTTCTAGCTCAGTTTTCCTGCATCTTAGAGCCAGAGAGAAGCCATTTAAGGCACTCTGAAATCATTCAGGGATGTGAAACTGAACAATCCAACCTTTAAACTTGACCCTGACTGTAAAATAACCCCATATATCTTCCCTTTGATCTTGAAATCTTAAACTTAAAATTGGTTAATCAGTGATATACAAACTGTTATTATTTAACTTTTTTTTGTAATATTGCTATATTTTATGTTCTGGTTGGCTTCATTCGCATTGCTGCTATGATACAGGGTGACTCATTTACTATCTTGTGTAAAAATGATAAATGATCAATTATTAAATAATGTGATTATTTATTTGATTGAATACAATTGTTTCAAGGATAATGGCATTTAGATTTCATTAAAGTCAGCATTGTTTTACGAAGGCCAGATAAAAATACCAAAACCAACAACAAAAAACATTTTCTGACATTTATTTGGTGCAACCTTACCCCTGTACTGTTTATTTGGACAAAATTGCATCTAAATATTTTGTTGACGTCTGGTCCTTGGTTACCTTTGGGTATTAAATGTGTGATTCAATCAGTATGTTCTCATTTTAAAATTCTTGAACCAGTTTAAAACCACTGCAACAAATTTTGTGCCATCATAAAGTTTTTGTATGCGAACTTACAGACTGTTCCATTTGTTTTAATGCTGAATTTCCTTTAATGTTACATTAGCTAAATATTGTAAATATTACTTTTCTAAACAACACTTGTTTACTCAAACATGTTAAAGATATTCATACCTCTCATTAAAGAGTTTTGATATATTAGCACATATTTAAACACCAGCTTTTAAAATGCAGTCCTCAATTCAGCCCTAAATACAACCATGGTTTCAAAACTTATCTCTATCTTACCAACTTTTAATCCTACTTGACTGAAAATGATGCAAAGTACATTCTTTTTTTATTGAAATTTGTGGGATTCCAAAGATTTAAGCTCTTGGTGTTGTTTAATGTGCAATCAATTAGTTTGACTCCCACACTGTCTGTAATTATATAGCAAATATTGATTTTACCAGAATGTGTGACAGACTTTATGCATTTATGTTGATATTAAAAATACTAGCCTGGAACAGGTTGTCTTGTTGCAAAGAGGGGTGGCTTTGGAGGGGATTTCAAAAGTATGGCGTTCTGCAAGATGTATCTTAATATGTTCAATTATTAATGCCTTTGAGTTTTGGTGCTTGCAAAAGGGGTGCAAAGTGCAAAGAAAGCCGAAACTATGTTTAAATCAGATGAGAAAAGTTTGCATGCTTGTGTTGTGGGACCAAACAAACCACAGTTGCAAGGCTTTAAAACAGCATTTCTGTGACACTGCAATGAATATTAATAACAACACTTGATTTTGAACTGTTACTCTTGAAGCTGGTGATCAGCTTTTTTGTTAAGTGTTTCTGTGGTTTAATAAATCCATGATAACTGTATCATCCTGTACATGTGTAAAGAATTGCAGAAAGTTGTATAACAAAGTGATTGACAGCAAAGCTCAGTTAAATAAAAGTTTTTGTACTCCTCATGTTCGTTGCCTCCTGGTTACCTGAGTTACATTTGCTTGCATTAGAAAAAAAAATACTTTAAAAGAGTAAATCCCTTTCTTTTAAGAACTTAAGAGCTATTGCAAGCTGGACAGAATTACACAATGGTTTAGATTAGAACAAAGATAACACGAACGCATACAACGACGCAAAACAGGTTCAGGGAGGTCATGATGTGCTCTGGTCAAAGGCATTAGGCCTAGTTGCAGCATCATTATTATGCGACCGGCGTCTGACGTCACACCGCGACACGCAGTACGCATGCGATTCCATATTGGTCGTTTGTCAGGCTATTCGTTAAAGGAAGAGTGTTTGTGTGGTGGTTTAGATATATAGAGCCTTTCTCGAATATTGTGCATAAATATGTCCACGAGTGACTTTTATTTGAGGTACTATGTGGGCCATAAAGGTAAATTCGGCCACGAATTTCTGGAATTTGAATTCAGACCAGACGGTAAGTCAGGCGCCAACTTAGCATGCTAATATGCTAACAGCGTTTCTATTGATATCTGTGCTTGCTTTTTAAGTAGGCCAAAAAGGTTTTTCTAAAGCAGTTTTAACTTTAATTACTGGTTAATTTGTTTAGTAATTGTGAAGTAGAGGGGTTGTTTGTGTAGACAAACTAATTAACATGTTAGCTAACGTCTGGATTGATCAAAACTGCAACTTTCGCATTTTAAGTTATTTAACTTCATGAATAATACTTCAGCTAATAAATCGCAGTTTTTTATGGTGTAATATTTTACAGACCGCTAAGTATTGTCGTAGAAGGGTTTGATGTAATTTTTTGATCATTATATTTTCATCCAGGCAAACTGAGATATGCAAACAACAGTAACTACAAGAACGACGTCATGATCCGAAAAGAGGTAAAGTCAGCTGCGTAATAAAATCACATTTACTTTTAGGTCATTTCTGATGAGAAGTAAGCTTATAAGAATTTTTCCCCCTTTGCAGGCTTATGTTCATAAAAGTGTGATGGAAGAGTTGAAGAGAATCATTGATGACAGTGAGATCACAAAGGAAGACGATGCTCTTTGGCCTCCTCCAGACAGAGTCGGGCGACAGGTCTGTAGGAATATATATATATACATTTGCTTTTATTTTAATGTATTTTACGCTTGCTCTGGTCACCATGTGGTTTGTAATACTCTGCATCATAATTGCTGTTTTTTGTGCTTTATAGGAACTGGAGATTGTCATCGGTGATGAACACATTTCCTTCACAACTTCCAAAATTGGATCTTTAATTGATGTCAACCAATCCAAGTAAGCTTTTCACTCTACTTTCTCATTCTTGAAGCCTGGCATAGCAGTACCACAAGCATTACTGACTTGATAAATTGCTTGTGAGGCATCTTATTTGTAGATCACTTGAGATAAAAGCATCTGATAAATGATTTACTGTAATGTAGATCTTTTCTGCTTTGATGCAGTGTTGTCATGCAATCTATTGCTTTCCCATTACTATTCTCAAACAAAGCAGCACTCTGCAGTT
>JAUMHR010000305.1:2116729-2136255 GCA_032361145.1 Enteromius fasciolatus
TTCCAGTTTAGACAGCTCTTAACATTTATTTTAATCTAGGACTAGTCTTAAACCCTGTTTGGGAAACTGCCCCTATAGTTTTAGCCTAACTAAAATAAGTTTAATGTTTAGTTTAGCAAGTTTTAGTCAGACACTGATGTGACTTACTGATAATTTTATGTTGCTTCAATTAAAGCACCAATTTTGAGACTGTTTATCTGGTTTAAAAACACCTTTAAAATTACAGCGTGCAAATATTGTGTATAAAAGATTCATTTTAAGGATCAATAAAATGATTCATGTTATTGTAATACAAATGTTTGTAGTTGTTATTTCTGACATCACTATGAATATTATCACTGAATGTTTACAATTTTCTTTTACTTTTGCTGGCAAACACAGAAAAAGTCCATGTTTGTCCTGATCTTCCCTCATTTCTATCTTTCAAACACTCCATTTCTGTTATTTCAGGGACTTGACAATAGCAAAGCCACTAAATGTAGAGTTTCCCAGGTCCATGGTTGAAGTTGTGACTTCCTGGAACCTGCCCATGTCCCGCTGGCTCAACACCTGTATGTGTTTGTTTGTTTCATTATGTGATTTGATTTTGTGTATGGTGTTGCATTTGATTTGTGTATTTTCTTTTACCTCCAAATATTTGGATAATTTACATTTTCCAGCCTTATTATTTATTTATTTTAGATGTGTTCAGGAAGGCTCTTAAATATGGGAGCTTCACAGCTATTATCTTGACATACACAGCAAGTGCCCTGCTACATGTGAGTGCATTTTGGCTTATTGTTTATTCACCATTATATTGATAATTTAATTTAAATTGACTGGATTTTTCCAAGGCCTAAATACAGTATTGTATTTCTGTGCCCACAGGGTCTAAGCTTCCACATTGGGGCAGTATTATTTACACTAGGCTTCATAACGTATATTGAACATGGTTAGTATCTATTCAGGTATTATCTATAAATCTAATTATTCTTTAAAATGTATTAATCAGTTCAAAAGCATTTTGTTTAGCAAGTCTTTCAGCTTGGATCTTGGTTGTGTGTTTAATGGACTTTATTCTGTGTTTTAGTGCTAAGGAAAAGATTGTCAGTCATTTTAAATGCATGTGTCCTCTCCAAGAGATGCCCCTCTGACTGCAAACACAGACATAAAAAGGTGTTGTGTGACTATAAATTATAAAAAATCTCTTTTATTTCTGTCTTAGAAATGTTTACCATTGTATATTGTCATTTTAAAAATTAAAAGTTATTTTAAAATGTAACTTATTTATATTTCCTTTTTTATTATAGGAATTTTGGGTATATTTAACTAATGGGACTTTTAGCATGTTAGCAGTACTACATTTAACTTACCTGGGCTCAATTTTTGGCTCCAGCACAGATGACACGGATTCAGATGAGGTACAACTTTTTCTGAAATCTTACAGTCCCTGCCTTCTGTGTAAGTTATTAATCATATTGTTACATGTCTTTAATGATTTTCTTTTGTCTGCAGGACGGCATGGCCGGCCATACCATTGAGAAATGGACACAGCTCAGCTGGATGAGCCACTGGTTGACCTTTGGCCTTTGGGTCCTGTATCGCCTTATTCTATAAACCCTGAGGCTTAAATCGACAACAAGAGATGGGTAGACTATAGCAATAACTGTGATTGGATACTTTATATGGTTTTACTATAGAAGAGCTATGGCTGTTTATGGCATCACTGTGAACTCTGGAGGAATATGACTGCAGCCCGGTGTCCCTAAATCCAGGATAAAATTACATACCACTGGATCACTGGATAGTCTGAAGTTTTCTAAACTACCTAATGTAAAGAAGCATGCAGACTGAAAAATTCTTAAAGTGCCCCTATTATGCAATTTTAAAGGTGGCTAATATTGTTTTATGAGTCTCTTAAAACAGGTTTATGTGTATGCAAGGTCAAAAAACACTTTTTAGTTTTCTTCAGAAATAGATTTAATTTTACTATTTACGCTACAGCGATCCACCGAGCTTGTGCCAAAACTACCGTGGACACTGGACAGTGCTTTTGTAAGCGAATCGGACACACCTCTACGTAGTGAACTTCAGCATTGTATAATGCATAACACTGCGTTAAACATCGTTTATCATTACTTAGGCCACATTTACACAAAGCCGGGTATTTAGAGAAACAAATATTTCCTCCCCTCCGTTTTCAATAGTAACATTGTGCACATAACGTCGTTTTTAAAAAACTTGTCATTTATATCAACCCGCATAAATACGCCGTCGAGCGCGATAATGACTATGCCAAACCTATGTAACGTTAAATATATTACCTCTCACAGGATACAGCATCGTCTTCACATGATGTAAATGTAAAGGTTGTACTCTTTGGGGGCGGGGCAAGTTGTTTGCGATGTAGAACGTGGGCGGACATTATGCAAAACAGTTACTTAGTGACGTGGCTCCGTAACAGAGAAAGATTCAAATTGCTAACGACTCGTTTAGGCGAATGTGAGCCGACACTTTTTTTTTTTGATAGACAATAACTTAATTTATCGTGCACTGTCGGCGTCACAACCTTGCAGTTTATGTTCACATACATGACACACTGCATGAAAGATCATGCTTGAAAAGGCATAATAGGGGCACTTAAAAAAAACAAAACAGCAATCCTCAAAAAAAGTGAACATGTAGTTGATATTCAAAGCCATTGTTATTGAACTGATCAAGATTTTGAAGACTAGATCTTGTAGTTGTGATTGGTTTTATATGACCGTTTAGGATAATTAATTCTCAGTTAGAAATGTAGGTAAATATTCTCAGTGCTATTTTTTTTCAGAAACCCTACAGGCAGTTTGGTTTAGTGCGTTTCTTCTGTTTTCCCCCCACTCCCAAAGGGAATAACAACTAATACTCATGATTATTAACTTAAAGCGCATATCATTCTTGGAGGGCCAGTATTCTGCATAGTTTAGCTCCAACCTTACTTAAACACACTTGAACTATTCTTCTTCTTATGTATACTTGAAACTTCCAGGCAGGTGTGTTGAGGCAAGTTGTAGTTAAACTCAGCAGGACACTGGCCCTCCAGGACCGAGTTTGGTGACGCCTGCCATAAAAATTCCTCATAGGGCTCTCAATGAACATATGATAAAGTTGGCATCCTCTGTTTTGTATGAATTTTATGAAATAGTGACAGTAATTCTCTGGGTGTCTTTGAAACCTGAGACACTCAAATGAGACAGTATTAGTAGTGTTTGCTTGGTATATTTAAACTTTTAAAAAATACATATAAACAGGAAATTAGAAACGTTAAACCATACAGATGTGTATTTGTTTTCAGTGTATTTATTTTAATATTTGCCATTGTATTATTGCTGCTGGTTTGGTAGTAAATAGTTATTTATTACCATCATTACACTGAATTATATGGTATATTGTTTTTTATAGTGCCAAACAGAACAATAACCATTAATTGCTGATTAATTACAGGTATGTTCTTATATGAACTTTCATTTTATTTATTGTGTTTAGACATTTAACCTGCAGCACATTTTCTACTGAATCACCCTGTTGTTAATCGATATCCATCCCTATACTTTTCTTAGTGAATATTAAATGTTTAAAATACAGTTTAAATTACACTGGTGATTTCAACTACATTGTTTTTGTGTGACTGCCAAACAATTTATAATAAAACGTTCAGTTTTGTAATTTCTTCCAAGTGTTTCATACACATTGTTGTACATGTGTGCAGCGTTGTGTCCTAACAGCAGGGGGCAGCAGCGCGCAAGCATTTGGAAAGCGCAACCTTGCGACAGAAACTGAAGCAAAACCCACCACAAATGGGACAACATGGCGATGTCCTCGGGCATGTCACTTTTTTGCCGTTTAACAGGCAGAACTTTAGGGACCGTACTCGGTCACGGCCGTGGAAAAACCCTCACAGCTAGGAGATGGTATATTAGTGCCAGTACTGGAAACAGTGAGTAAACGCATGCTTTCCACGCTACTCAACGTTGACTCCAGTCAAACGGGGTCAGAGGAATTAAAATAATACTTCAGGCTAACGTTATAATTTTACGTCACACATCTTTTTATTAATTATTATCACCTGATGTTGTACGGAATCTAAAAAAAAATAATTCTAAGTTTCAAAACACAGCATTCACTAGAGTCACGTGTCTCCGCTGAGATGCCAGTAGATTGGCACGAGCTAAGAATAAAGCTCGTGATAGTAGCGCGGGTCAGCGTGAACGTCCTGTTGAACCGATCTCTTACATCAATACTTAAGCGAGTGAATGGATTTCTTTTATCCGTTCCCAAATTACAGTTCGTCATGATACCAGAGGAATATCACGCCTATTGATATTTCTGATTATGGCAGGGATTATTCATTAATATGGTATTTCCTTCATACAGTTACAGTTTCAAAACGTACAGTTCAAAAGGTACAACTATAGCTAAGAGGAAGTCCCTATCCCTCGTAAAACCAGCCAATAGACTACTGTTCACTTTAAATGAATACATTGTTAAATCCGTGGTGTAGTGAGTTAGTAGGAAATTTCAGTTTACATGTCTAAAAATACATTCTGCCATTAATTGTAATAATCCAGTGAGACATTTTTAAATGTTGTCCCATTCATCAATGCCGTAGGTAACATTAAGTAGTAATATATTATTTATTATAATTTATAATCGACAATGTGTCTTGTTGCTGTTGTTTTTGTATGTGTGCACTGGAAGCATCATTATGAAATTCCTTGATGGTAAAGCTTTCAGATTAAATTTTTACATTTTGTTCAGATAAAAAGTGTACATTTTAAAAATGTAATTTTTTTTAATTTATCTTAATACAATTCTAGTTCATAGTGCATTATATACATACATAATACAGTCTTCGAAAAAAAAAAAAAAAGTATTAACATTAACTAATATTAACAAATATTGTTAGTTTACGTTTACTAATGTAATATTAATGAAATAAATGAAACTGTATTGTGAAACTGTAAGGTGTTACCATTATTTTATTATTGCACAAATCACTGGTTAACTCATAATATTTTTTCCAAAATGTTTTATTTTTGGTAAACCCGAAATAGTTTATCAATATAATAACCACCATTTGAATGATGATTTATTTACGACAGATTTGCAGTTTAAGCTTGATGAGCAGACAGCCCACAGCAGCCTGGACCTTTTTAAGAAGGACACGGGTGTGATCTATCGGATGCTTGGTGTGGACCATACTCTCCTGCAGGACACCCCTCTCCGATTCCGGGACTGGGCTGTGGTTCTCGCTGACACCCACATTGACTCTGGACGGCACTACTGGGAGGTGACGGTTAAAAAGTCCCATGAATTCCGGGTGGGTGTGGCCGAGGTGTTGACATCACGTGATGAATGCGTGGGCACCAATTCCAGTTCCTGGGTGTTTGCGTTTGTCCAGAGGAAGTGGTTTGCTATGACCACTGGCAAGCAGGTCCCGGTGCCGTTGGTGGGAAAACCCGATCGGATCGGGCTCTTGCTGGACTACGAGGCTGGACGGCTCAGTCTGGTGAACATCCAGAAAGCTGAAGTGGTGTACACAATGAAAACACAGTTCCGCTCGCCCATCTGTCCTGCGTTTGCACTCTGGGACGGGGAGTTGCTCACACACTCTGGACTGGAGATCCCACCAGGGCTTTAGTGACTCTTGTTCATTCACACATGGATGCTACATGCCTCTTAATGGATAGAGAAGAAGTAGGGGCCTCTTAAAAAAAGACTAAGAAAGTCAGTGGGAACATAGCTGCTTTTTACTGCCATTAAACCAGATTTGAGCAATATTTGTCTGTTCAGCTGGTGAAAACATCCTCCCAGTGTACTATTTATGATATGCAGATTGACTAATGAATTCAAACTTGCACATATAAATACTTGATATGCTTAAAAGTCATTTCTCATTTTGCATTGGTGCCCAAGTACAGTGTTCAGAGATGTTTTTCAATAAAAAGACAATCTTCACCAGTGATATTCTTTATTTACAGTTTATAGTACATTTATTTTCATGCCATTCTGTCTATTTTACATTTTTCACTCTCATATGTAACAAATACACTCTTTTAACTATATGAACTTTCTTGTATCCAGCAATAAAGTGTGTCCACATACCAAGTTTTAAATACATTAATTTCTGGCAAAATACACACCAGATGCTTCCTAAGCAGGTTCAGATAAAGCTTTTGTGCCCTACATTAAAATAATGTCTTATAAATTAAGTAATACCTTACAAAAAGAGTCTATAAACAGGCTTAAGAAATTCAGACATTAAAAATAGTACAAATATACAAATACATGCTCATAATGTTAAGCCAAAGATTATTAATAACCAAAATGACATGGAAAGCTTGGCCATATGGACAACTGGGTTAAAGTTCACATTATACTGGCTTGCAAACCTCCTGAAGGTAATATGAGGTAATGACATTTCCAGTATGGCTATGTAATTATGTAACTACTTTTTAATGTGCATTTTTGATAAACAGCCTGATAAATTTACATTTGTACTTCGTACTTAGTAAACTAAAATAAGATTTTTAAAAAATCTTCTTATGAAAGAGGTCAACAAAGTGCTTAGGATAAATTCCAATAGTTTGAAAAGGTAGGAGCAAGTTTTGCATAGATCTTAAGTTTTTAAATATTTTCTTAGGAACATCTTTAAGAGCAACGTTTTTATATTTGATGACTGTTTGCTGGCTTGCAAATATAAATAGTAGTTAAGAACAAATTTGTTTTGTGAATCTAGCTCCAAGTTACTGGCTAACCTTCCAGTTAAGGGTGTGTTTTAATATAAAACCTTATATCAAAAGGTTTTATATTAAATGCCTTCAGCAGTGATACATAAAGAAAAAGGAAGCTTTTGCATTTCTAAATTGGTCCAAGCAGAAACCAAACTGTCCTTGAGGAACTGTACCAGAAAGTACCTGGTAGTCTCATAGTCCCACAGTAGACTGAATGGAGGTCTGAGAGACTACAGTATTTACCATCTTAAACCATCAATAGAAGCAAGCCGAGGTCTACATGTAGCAGAGCTTTGGGTTTGAAGCACTATCTCAGTAACGCCTGTGCACACCTGCTCGGCATGTCCTTACACGGGCTTGCACATTGTCATAAATCTCACACCCACATGCTTCCCTGAAGTCAGGAGAGACCTAATTTGGGATGTTAAAGGTAGTTCTCCCTCATACTAAACCCTCCAGAGTCTCCATGCTTTTGAGTTCGTCTGTGTCCATGGTGGAATCAGGACATGTGTGCGCGCTGAGCTCCTCAGGCATGAGTGTGTGTGTGTAAATGCTCTGGTACTCTTGTAGTACCTTGACCACGGCGCTGTGCCCAAACTGCATAGCATCATCCAGAGGTGTGTTACCCCATCTGAAAAACAGAGAGGCATTTTAATGAAAGAGACAAAAACAGACCAGAAAAAGTGCAAGTGTGAAGAGTTGTGCCGTACCTGTCCTTTGCGTTGGGGTTGACTTTGCAGGTATGTGTTAAAAACTTCACTGCATCCAAGTGCCCTGAAATCAATGACTTGTTAATTTTCACCTAATAGTGGAGTACTGTGAAATATTAGAATTTAAAATAATATATTATAAAATGTAATGACAGAACTACATTGTCAAAAGCCATTCATCCAGTTTTCTGTTTCCTTCAGAAATCAGTCTAATGCTACTCAAGTCTATGTTACAAACAACTGCTATTTTTGTGGACTCTGTGGTAACAGTGTTTTTTTTCAGGATTCTTCAGTGATTAAAAAGTGACAGCATTTAATTAAAAAAGAAACCTTGTGTTACTTTTGAACAATTTAATATATAGTTGCTAAGTAATCTCAAAAAAGTATCTCAAACATTTGAACATTTGGTGTAAATACACCAAAAATCTATGATTGGTTTTATTACCTTCTGCTGAGGCCACATGTAGGGCGGTACGGGTGTCATAGTCAGTCAATTCCATATTGACCGCAGACAGAGCGATTCTGTTAAAAAAATATCTTATTGATGAATGTTCTCATAAAAATCTGAATGTATATTTATTTGCAATAAGAGAAAGAAGATTTTACCTCCTGAGAGCTGAAACATCACCACTGTAAGCAGCAAACAAAAGATCCACCACAGACCTGTTCTGTAATACAAATAGAATGATCGATCACAACTCTAAATTCTAGCTTTTAGCTTTATTACTGAAGCTTGGTCTGTGGTCTCACCCTCTCGTGTCCTGTCTGTCTGCGAGGGTCTAACTTCCTTGCAAAGTGTCTCAGATTGTCATAGTTGTGGAAGTTAAAGAGAGAAACTAGCTCCTAAAATATAAGCAAATTCAGTTAACGGTCTCACAGAAAAAAAATGAACAAACAGAAAAAGAGAGAATAAAAGCAAAACTCATCAAAAAGTACCTGGCAGAATTTGATGCCTCGGATGCTATTGCCAACACGGTCAAGAGCTGGAGACCAGCACATAACCCCCATGATATTAGGAACCACGAGCAGCACAGCACCAGACACCCCAGATTTTGCAGGCAAACCCACCTGAGGAAGAGAAACACAAACAATAACTGGTTTTATTTAAGTAATTAGCTAAGGTTTAGAGCAAATGACATCTAGCTGTAAAGTCCCCTGTGTCTGTGTACTTCATCACACTGGGCAATTAAGCAAGCAATACCGGTCATCAGTGTGTGTGACTCACGTGAAAGGCAAACTGGCCGGAGAAGTCGTACATGCCACATGAATGCATGAGACTGAGAGTGTTGCGGACGGCCTCGGCGCTGAGCACACGCTCGCCTGTGATTGGACAGATCCCTCCATTTGCTAACGTGGCTGCCATCACGCTTCCAGACTCACAAGTCACCTCGATAGAGCACAGCTGGAAAGAAAATAAAGACATTAAAGAGAAATGTTAGTGATTTAGTATGAGCAATAACAGCAAGTAACATTATTAAAGACAAATATGTGTCAGAATGACTGCTGATTTACCTGAAAGTAGAAGTCAAGGGCTGCCATCATGTCAACTCCACTGGGAAAACACTGCAGGAAGAAAATGCAGAGTAGCAGGTGAGAAAGCAATAAAAATACTGTCATTACGCTTATGAAAATGACTGTGACCAAACAGAGACTCACTCTTTTCTCTTTGAGATAATAGCCAATCGCATAGTTCCTGTCACCGGTCTCTTTCTCTGACTGGAAACTTTAAATATGACCAGACACGTGTGATCACCACAAAATGTTATCACAAGTACATGTTTGATAACAAACTGTAGGATTCACCAATTAAAGAGAGCAATTTGAATTAAATAATGCGGTTGTATTTAACACTCACGTGGCATTACTGAACCCAACATATTCTTTGCCAGCCATTCTCTTCAGATAATCCATCATCTGACCCACAAACACAAATCAATATTTGTAACAAGCAAGATAACAGCAATGTTGAACAAAGAAGTTGCACTGCACTACTCACAAAGTCAAACTTCTCTGCCTTGTTGGAACCTGGCTGTAACAGACACAAAAAAGCAGACAGTGAGAGAAAATGAAAATATGAACACATTCCATATTCACAACTTCCAATGGGCTATGAATGAACTAAATATAAATAAAATTAGCTTCTGTTGGCAAGCAAACATAGCTAACAGTGATTTGATTGACATGGTTTACTTTGGGACTGATCCAAACATTCCATTGCAAACAGTAATACAGTACAGAATTTAGACACTTGGTGGCAGTGTGCACAAACGTGTAGTAATGGACAGCACAGAAAAGGGTGGTATGATATGAGTTCATAACTTTCCTCTTCTATAAAAATGCATACAACTCTATGAAAGGTTAATTGAATATGTATTATGCATGTGAAACCATATACCATCTTTAAAAAAAAAAAAAGAGTAAATAAAGAGTTGAAAAAAAGTGCAAATGTGGCTAAAGATCATGATTGCAGTAAACATGACAGAACAGAAGGGTACCTAAAAAGCCAAGCTATTCAACATGAACCGCTAGTCCCTAACTGGTATTAGGGAAAGGTTCCCAACATATTGAGTTTCATATGTACTAAGGTGTGATGTTAAGGTGACCAGTTCCACGAGGTCCAAAAGGGAGTCCCATGTGCAAAGGTCAGCGCAATGCGATCACAGCTGTGAGATGTCCTCGTCTTAAAAAGTACTCTTGTGTGACTGTGCTCACTGATGTTGTGTAACATGTTTAAGGGCATAGGTCAAACTAGAAACCGTTACACTTGAAATAAAAGCGGAGAGTCCCATAATTATGCTTATAGGCATTGGTTTTATTTCACTTCATTTAAACCACTGAGATCTTTTAATCTTCTATTGCAGTCATAGACCTATATTATAGTCCTAGACCTGCAGATAACTTTGAACATGTAGAAAATCTGACCCTATTCAAATATGCCTAAAGGCATATTTCTCAGCAAATCATCTGATTGGCTGTTTAGACACACCTCTTAGACCACTAGTCAATTCTAAAAGGACCACCCACTCCGTCCATTACACACAAACACACACCTTGTTAGCTATTTTAAAACCAAGTCAAAGGAAAGTACAGAAATATAATTTTCTCCAATTAAAAGTAGTTTGTCTATTACAGCAATAATATCTGATATCAGTGCAACACATCAGTGCTGTTGAATTTAAACTAGCTATTCTAGGCTGTAATAGCTGGGCTGGGCTGAAATGAAATAAAAATGTTTTATGGCTGCCAAGACCAGATTTTTGAGTTTGTATTGTAAGGTATATTTTTACCTTTAGGAGAGAGCTGATTACAATGGCTCCTGCATTTACCATGGGATTATGGGGTTTATCTGGGAAACAAAAAAAGTTTACATATTGTTAAAGGGGTATCATGTTGACAGATGCAATGTTCTTCAGATGTGACGAAATCCATTGATAAGATACATATTGGAAGGACGTTTGATAACTGTTTTACAGCTTCCGATTATTCCCAGACTTCATGTTGCAATAGAACACAATGAGGCTATGATATTACTCATTTAGGGTCATGCCATTGCTTTTAACCTCTGGAGTTCAATGAGTTATATGGTCATATCTTTGAGTGAGAGCACCAACAAGACTGTGATGGATTCTCACCTTCTTCATCTAAATAGAGTTTGTTGAATTTGAGGCCACTTGGTTCTTTCCCCACATATTTGTGCACACGTTCAGTGCCATTCTCGTGCACAGCCAGTGCATACTCCAGAGGCTTCACACATGACTGCAGACAGAATGGCATATCTGTGTCTCCTATAGCATGCCTATGTAAAGAAGAGGAGATCAAATTTAAGATACAGTGAGAGGGGGTGACCCATAGGCGTCTGTACATGACCTATGGGGTCATCTGTATTTTAAATATAGGGCACTAGGCTTCAGAAGAAAGGATATACTGAAGTGTTTTCAAGTGACTGTCCTCTTGTGGAAAAGTACAACTGTTTAGAGTTAGAAACCTTGGGGGTGAGACAAAGGTGGACTGCCCAGTAACCTGGGGTTTCCGTATGACTGTCTGACCTTCTTAGCAAAGAATAAAAAGGCAATTTATTGAGTTTGTCTCTTACACGGTGAGAGTGGCTTTAAATTCCCACAATTATTCAAAATAATTGCATGATATTTTACAAATATTTATAATAACAAAATACTGTAAAATCTTGTTTTAATTGATACATTTTTGTTCAAAGGGTTGAAGTTTGATTTTGAAAGATTTCCGAAAGAAATCACAAAGATTGCATTTATTTGATCAGAAATACAGTAAAGAAATACATATTTAGTGCTGGGCAACAATTAATTACATCCAAAATAAAACTTTAGGTTTGTAAAATATATGTGTGTACTGTGAATATTTATTATGTATATATAAAGACACACATACAGTATATATTTTGGAAATATTTGCATATACATGTATTTATATCTAAATATATTTACTATATAAACATACAATTTAAAAAAAATATATATACAGGCATGTGTGTGTATTTATGTACACATAATAAATATTATGTACACAAAAACATTTATTTTAGATGTCATTTATTAGTGATTAATCATTACCTAGTAGCATTAGAAATATTATTACAATTTTTAATAACATTTTTATTTTAATTTATTTTAAAATGTAATGTATTACTGTGATGGTTGATATTTAAAAAACATTGCTCCAGTCTTAAGTCATTGTAATATATTTAAATAAAATGTGCTGCTCAACATTTCATATTCACATAATGATGTTTTTTGATGAAATCAAAAAAATCATAATATGTCATATAAAACACATTACATACTTTAACCACAATTGTACATTGTTCGTACAAGTGGACTGAAAAAATTATTCTCAAAAAGTATTTTTTACCTTTGACCATCCACTGTGCACAAAGAAACTCCCCACAGGTCCGGACTGAACTTGGCTAACTGAGGGATGTAGTCTGCAACCTGTGCAAACATGCACATAGACAAATATAAAGAGAGGTTCGCAAATTTGTTTGTAAAAGTGATTCAGAAACAGCGATAAGGAAAATCAAAGCCTTACTTTCCCTCCTTTCTGAGCCTGTGCGTTATAATACAGATGGTTTATGAGGGAGGTGAAGGACTCAAAGTCTGGAATGATGAACTTTCTTTGGAAAGCTTGAGTCAGGAGGACTATGTTACTGCCAACACATCTAGAAACAGAAACACACATATGCCCATGTGACACAGCTCTGACTTAACAGGCACCTGTGGTAGTAACGTGCTAAGAGAGTTTACATGACTAAAAATGATATTTGAGCCATGTGTATTAACACCGACTGAGCTGGCTCAAAGGCAACTCAAGCTGTGCCTCACAGGAGTAACAAACACGTTATCACTAGCTTAGCTTCACACACGCTCCAGCAAAACGCATGTACAAGCACATACAAACACAACAGGTGGTGATTTGTGTTTATTTACGCCTGCTGGAGAACAGAAAGTCAGGTCAAGAATTATGTATGTGATGATATGTGTGTATGTGTGCATGAAAAGCCGACTGCTTGTATTTCCAGATTTCCAAGAACATTGAGATATCTTTCACCCGTAAGGGGCATGATTGTGTGCATATAGCATAACAGCTGCAGGTCATAAACTATAAGTGATGCCACGGCATGTCACGAAAACACGCACCAACACATACTCTATCATGCTTTGCATTGCCGAGTCATATTTCTACTCACTTTCTGAACAGTTCCTGGTCCATCATTGCCGTTCCAACAGACTCTTGGATAGCCTGGTGAATCTGCCGCATGCAGTCTCTCAACCGGGGGTCAGAGGTCAGCAAGCCTGTGCTTTTGAGCGCCTACGAAAAACAAGAACACATGATGCAATATTATTCATACAGTATGTCAAATACTGAAATGTTTTGCCTAAATTTAGAGATGAACTACTAGTTCTAGAAGTAGCTAGAATTATACTGGTATTATACTAGTAAAATAAATAATAAAAGTGATATGAAGGCATGAAAACATTATTTTAAGTTGATTTACTCTGCTGTTCAAAGGTTTGAAGTCAGTATATTTTTTTACAGAAATGCTACTTTAATAAAATACATCAAATTAATCAAAAACATCGAAACATTGAAAATAATAAGAAAGGTTTTGTGAAACATCAAATAATCATATTACAATGATTTTGAAGGATCATGTGACACTGAAGACTGAAGTAATAACAGCTTTATCATCACAGGAAGAAATCATTTGAAAATATTAGTGCTGTCAAATGATTAATCATGATTAATCACATCCAAAATAAAAGTCTTTATTTACATAATGTATGTGTTCATGCTGTGTTTATTTATTGTTTATATTAAAACACTCACATACAGTATATATTTAGAAAGTATTTACATGTAAATGCATTTATATATTTATTTTCTTATATTTGATATTATATTTAAATATATTTAATATATAAACATAACATATTTTCATTAAATATATACATGCATGTGTTTGTATTTATATATACCTTAGAAATATACACAGTACATACAAATATATTATATAAAGAAAAAGGTTTATTTTGATGTGATTAATCATGATTAATCCGTTGACAGCACTAGAAAATATATATTTAAAAAAAATTATAATTGTTAAAATATTTCATAGATTTAAAACATATTGCTGACCTGAAACTTTTGAACAGTAGTATACTTCAGAGTGAAGCAGGATATTATTAAACTTAAAAAACTACTTAAGTAAGTAAGTAGTAAGACAAGCTTTTTCTAATAACATGGATGGGTCGTTAGCAATAAGACCAGAAAAAAATTTATCAAAACAGTAAATAGAGTACTGAAATTAACCGCGATTGCACTGTATCACAGCTCTTAGCTTATTAAAAAGGCAATGCAGAGAATTATGATGCGTCCCTTAAATATTTACAATGATTGTCACATAGCGTTCTTACAGTACACTGCAACATTGCTAACATTAGTCAAATAAAAGAGTTCACCATCAGTCATTTAGTAGGAAGCAATAATATATAGCATTTCAGCTGTTAAATTGCAGCTACAACCCCATGCACATAAATTATAGCAATACACTTCTGAACACTTTAATGAGTGTCTATTTCTGGGTGGCATGTGTCCTGAAGTACACACATGTTGAAGGTGCATTACTGGAAAATACCACAATGTCTGGAAATACAGAGATTAATGTGTTACCGTAGTTAAAACAGTGCATAATTTTATACATCCCTTCCTGTATTCTAAACTCAAACATCCAAATATGGATCCACATGTTTAGGAGTAGGTATATTTATTATGGGTTTTAATGGAGCAAGCCACTCAGCCCACACATGAAGCCTATTTATAGTACCATTACACAACACCAAAGATTTATGACTTCAACTTGTCTAAGAATAGAAGTGTCTAATACTTTTTAAATAATACTAAATGGAAAGAATGCAGGTATGTGATGTTTATAGCATGTATTTTATTCACTTCTTCTCTTTGTCTGTCTCTCACACACATGCACAATGGCATCATGGCAGCAGTGACTATTAGTGCAACTCACAGTCAGGAAACGCGCCACTGAGATTTTCTCTTCTCCCTGGGTGATAGTGTAGAACAACAGGTCCTCCAACCCAGCAACCACCTTATTGCTGATTAAAACACAAAACAATACAGAAAACATGTGTACCCAATACATCTTAAAAATCAAATTAAAAAGGCCTCTTTATTCTATGGCAACATGTCCATCAGGTAAGCCTCTCCGAGGATTTACCTGTACGTGGCGACGTCAGTCTCTGTGATCACGTGCTGATGGCGCGGATGCTGGCCCGGAGATGCGCTCGTGTGCAGCAGCCGAGCAGGTGAGTGTCTTCTGTCCAAATTTCCCGCAACTCTCTCCCATTTTCCAGCGTTCCTAATGAGCAAAATACCAGCTCTGGACGCCCGTAGGGTCTTAACACAATGCATAATCAATGCCCCAAACTTTGTGTTTCTAAATCAGCGACCTATAAGAGCTCCAAACCAATGTGAATGAACAGAGCGTGTCTTATGCTTATGTATCGCGTCCTTGCCGCTGAGTGCCTGGTCGTCCCACGAGGCATGGGAGTGACTTCTGTTGACAAATTTAGCCGGTAACCGAGGAATCATAGGCAGGTGAGGACACGCCCCCTGGCGGATGTTAGGGGCGTAATGGTGCGAGAAAAAAAGGAGAGCGATAATTGGTGGATCCCAAAACCGTATGTGGCTCAATAGTAGTGGCTTACTATGCAGTTTAGGGCAGAGTGAGCTTGGGCCTTTTGGTGCTTAAAAGGTTTTGACACAAAATCATACATGGCCTAATAATTGGCCGTTTTAATCCCAGCAGCAAAATTTGTGACTTAAGGGTGTGTAAAGAAGAAGAAGAAATAAATAAATGAAAATGCAGACTGCTTGTGACCAGTGAAAAAACATTAAGAATTAGTAATTGATTAATTCACATTTAATTACCATTCAGTTATTTTTTAATTGTAAATCAATGATAAAAATGTATATTTATAAAAAAATAATAATAATAATAAGGGATTTTTTTATTTTTATCATCAATTTTCTTTTCCACAAATTGCAGGAAAGTTTTTCATTGGGATATCAAAAGAGTAAAATAAATGTGATGACGTAAATGGGATAAACTGAATTAACTTTATATAATATTTTTATAAATGTATTAATATAGGTAATGAATATGCATTTATAAATGTAAATATACTGTAGGTACTACACGTTTTATGTAACAATAAACCACTGCAGGGATGAACCTTGATTCCTGAAAAATATATTGAAAAAGAAAATAAAAGCTAGTCAGAAAGTAAAATAATGTACACCTGGAAGATTTGTTTTAAGATTATGTAATGCAGTGTCCAGTATTATATTTGATTCCTGCAGCCTCACAAAATGTTATTTTAATTGATGTCGGTGCTTCCCTTTTAACAAAACACAAAATGTTGTTTTTTTTATGAGTAATTTAGTTTCCTCCTTCTTCTTTTTTATATTATTATTATTATTATTATTATTACTGGCATTCATCGGGGTCGTCATTTCTGAGACTTGGGTCATCATGACTCTTGGCTTTGGGTCAAAATTTCCATATCCAGTGTGACCCATTTACTCTGGTACCAGGTATCAGTGTATCCAATTAACTTAAGCTTGCTCGCGGGGTTTAAACATTTGAGCCTTTGTATAACTCAAAACAATTTCATGAGCATAAATAGTCTAAAACCGATAGGTTTCCTCATCCAAAATATTGCCTGAATCGGCTCGCTCTGTTCGAGCGCCCTCTGGTGGATATTGCTGTAGCTACAAAGTTTAAACCCAGCTCTGATGCACAGGTGTGTGAGTCTATATGTGAACATGTTTATAGTGTTCGTGAATTTTTGAATGCATTCACTTAAGTTTTATTGCACGTAACATGCATATAACCTCACTCGAATAGCACGAGGAAAATCTGGCAGCTGGCAGTACCCACCGTTGTGTCCCGTGTTCAACGGGAGCGTTGTTAGTATCCCTGTTTTGTCTGTAGAGGGCAGAGCGCACCAACTCACCTCTAGAAACGCACACGGAGATCAACACCAACAAACCGACTAACCTCACGTTTCCACAGCCAAATGTCAGCTGAGACGTTATCCTTTCACTTACTCTGGGGGTTTATTTACAGTCTCAATTTGTTCAGTTTGTGGAAGAGCATAAAAATAAGTTTAAAATAAAAATAACTTTTTTGAGCTCTTACACTGACAGAATACCCCTGAACTCTGACTGAATGCATTCCAGAGAGACTGTGTGGACCATTGTACTGTTGTCGACCTGTCACACATTTACTGGACACACATACTCGCACTAAGAAATATAATATTTACTTTATACTTTCAGAAAAAAAAATACAAAAAAGTCAGCGGTGTTTTCAAAACTTGCACCATTTAGGTAGGCTACTAATATGTGCATTTAAGTTACCACTAAATGCACATTTTTGGGATGAATAAGGTTTAAAGGGCACCTTTTGAAAAGGTACCACCCTGGTGACAGCATTTAGTAGCCTACCTTATTTTCTGATATTGTGTGCCATTTAAGTTCCTCCCCACTCTTTTCCTCTAACAGCTCCGCTGCAGCTGGTAGATATTGAAGTGAGGGCTCCTTTTAACAAGAGCTTGGAGTAAAATTACACCCACTTATCATTAGATCAAACACTCCTTCCCCTCATATCATATCCTTTCGGGTTGGCACACATACATTCATACACACCGTAACCCATGCCTTACTGATGACCATGCGTTTTTGGTGGAGAATGTTTTTCATTCCTTCACTGTGTCCATGAATGCTGGCTTTGTCTACCTGCTCCATCTTGAACCCCCCTCTCTTCCCTCCATCTTCCTCCTTTCTGGCTCTCCCAACATTCTCTGATCTCTGTATAGGCCAGAACTGCTGTGTGTGCATGGTGACACTCAAATCTGAGAAACTGAGGAAATTAGCGAGTCAAGAAATCCAATAAACTATTATTAATTATTAAAGCTTGTTACTGATTATTAATTGATTCTGTAACACTTTTTGTGACCAAAATTGCACATTGCACTTACCGTGTACACTTCTATTTAAAAGTTTGGGGTTGGTTTAATTTTTTTTGTTATTCTTTTGAGGGAAACCTCTTATGCTCAAATATTTAATAAAGTAAAAACTGAAATATTGTGAAATATTATTACAATTTAAAATAACTGCTTTCCATTGTAATATATTTTACAATGAATAAATTAAATATATTAAAGTTTCTTTCTGTAATGGCAAAACTATTTTCATCAGCCATTACTCCAGTTTTCAGTGTCACGTGATGCTTCAGAAATCATTCTGATATGCTGTTTTGGTGCTCAAAGACACAAACAAAAAAACCCCCAAAAATTCTATTATTGATAATTCTATTATTATCAGTTGTTCTGCTTATTTATATTTTTGTAGAACCTTTAGCATTTTTCATTGAAGTTTCTTTGATGAATAAAAAAGTTTTAAAAGAACACCATTTTTTGAAAATAGATATTTTTTTGTAAATATCTATAATGAATAAAAGTAATAATTTCTTTTAAAACAAAGACTTGTTGACCCCAAAAAGCTGATTACAACTTATTGATGTTCTACAAGTAATTTACTGTTTTACTGCTGTATATTAGGCCTGTATATTTAATTATATCTACATATGCACATGTATTCTTTATCAAATAAGTATTGTATTTCCATGCTTTGGCCTAGCGTTGAAGATTCTTATTGTTGATCACTCTCTACATTAATTTCTCTTTTTGACTTTATGCCGTTGGTTTTCTGTAATAAACACATTATTTGTGTGTTTATAAGAATAAGCATCCACATGCCACCTGGCATGCTTTGAGAACCTGGGGAAGCAATTGGATTGCAATGTCCACAAACAGGGTCAGTTTCTCAGGCCAGTTCACAGGACTTAACTCTCACCCTCGAATGTGTACCAGGGAGCTGCTAAGAATGCAGAGTCCCTGTGGTGAACTGTTTGTTTTGTTTAAGTAATCATTGTGTGTGTGTGCATGTGTTTGTTCTAAGATACAGCATTAGTAAACACTATTGGTTCCACTGAAAGTAGACTGCATGAAGCGATGGCTTTGCACAGCTTAATACCTGAGGAAATATTCCAGAAGCCTCAGTTATCTGGTGGGGGAAAAATTATGAATATAATGAATATTATGAATAATTAATTTAGTCTGGAAAGTATTTAATTATATTCTGTGTCTGTTAGTGCCCACTGTTTAAGTACTGTTAGATGTATACTGTAAATCTGAAAATAAATGAGTAGATTTGGTAGCACTTTACATTATACCCTAGTATAATGCATTATAGAAGTAGTCTTAATGCATCATTTATGATTTGTGAAGCACCTTACTTGTTCAGTTTCTTCAATGATAGTATAACACTTATCAATTAATTGTTACAATACACATTTAAAATTCAGTTATAATTATTTCCAACTATATATAATGTATCACAACGCACATTATGAAAAATTAAAATGCATTATAACCTTTAATAACCCTTT
>JAUMHR010000305.1:2136355-2160574 GCA_032361145.1 Enteromius fasciolatus
TATTTCCAACTATATATAATGTATCACAACGCACATTATGAAAAATTAAAATGCATTATAACCTTTAATAACCCTTTGTAATTAATTTTTCATAAACGCTTTTAGCAAAGTGTTACCGTAAATTTTTTGATGCATTTACATTTTTCCCGTGAACTCCTTAGCACCCCCTTGCGGCCCCCTGGGGGCCCCTGGCCCGCCATTTGAAAACGCCTGATCAACAGTTTTGATTAAATCAAATAGTAAATGCTTGATAAAGCACATTAAGTTTTGGATAAAGTCAAAGGGGAGCTGTTAAACCCAGACAGTGGTGTCCTGGATGTATTAAGCCCATTTGTGGCCTAAATCACTCTATCAACAGGGACCCTTCATTCAGAAAATCCTCCGTCCCAGGACACCAGCCACTCTGTTTGCCATAGCTTATCTCAGAAGTTATGAGAATAAATAGAAAGCTTTATGAGAGCAAACAAAGACAGAACGAATCCTTCCCCCACTTAAGGCCCCACATGTGGACTGTAATATCAAACAGAACAGTATGGTTTCCCACGGTCGTCACAGTCTGATTAGGTGAAAAAACACAGAAAATGTTATTTTAATACACTGTCGTACAAATATGAGAGGTCAAATATCCTGTCTGGGAGAGTATTGAAAGAACAATTGTGCAGCACTTTAATTACGGGGTGGTGTTGAGAAAAACGACACGATTGTTCACTCATATCTTGGCACATGGATCAAGGCATTTTGTAAAGAGAATGTTTCAGGGTCTTGCATGTCATCTAGTTGATTTTATCCCATTTTAAAGGGATAGTGGATCATTTTGGCATCAGTTTACCAATCCTTGTGAAAACCCTTCAGAAGCATGGCTTCTGTTGAATGTGAAAAAATATGTAAAGACAAAAAAATAAAATGGTAGTCAATGGAAATCAACATATTGTTCAGAATATCAAAGAAATACAACATGATAACACGTGAATACATTTTCTTTTTTGGTTGAACCATCGCTTTGATTCAGCTTTTTTTGCGCATAGCTTTTAAAATATGATGGGAAAGCCCCACATTTAGAAGAAAGCCTGGTGGGTGCTTAATCTTTAGGCCTTCTGATGCTTGATGCCAGTCTTGGTCGGTTGCTCCCGACACATGGTATCGTGCCAATCGGCAGGCCCCACATCATCTGATTCACAGCAACCCAGCCACCCTACACACCCCTGGAGCCTCGCCGTGTTCCTGCCACCGCTCTTCTCCTCTTCTCGTCCCTCTACCTTTCCGCACCCTCCCTCCATCCACACCCGCGGCTCTCTTCTCCCCCACTGCCCGGTGCTCTCTCACATTCCTCAGGTCTGCACACAGAGCCGCATTGTGTGTGTGTCTTACAGAGCACACAGTCAGGGCTCATTTCGGACACACACACACATCCAACAGGGTGTGTGCACAGTCACCCGATGAGTACACACACATACACATATCCCTTCATAAAACTAATAGACATGCATTCACGTGCGCACACGACCACAAACGCACACACTGATTTTCATATGTGCACACTGTATACACACTCATCTGCATACACAGGATGTCTCACACCGAGGCTGAGATTCCAGTATCCGTATTCCTTCTTTTAACTGCTTTTTGCAGTTTGATCTTTTAATCCCTTGTGCATTACAAATTTTCTCTCCTCCTCTGTTCCCACAGTGGGACAGATGATATGGTAGATGTTTTATTGTTATTGGATTGTGGAACAGTTATATAAAAGAAATAAACTTATATAAATTGCCAACTACACTGGGGAAGACGCAACAAAAGTACTGATGGAGATAAGTCCCTATTTAAAAGCAAGCCACTTCACAGTTAGGTATTCAGAAGATCAGTTTTTGTTCAAAAGATTTGAAACATCTGAGGACAAAAATATACAGTAACTGTTATTTTTTTCTGTTATTATAATATAAATATTTTAAATAGTAATTTATTGTTATATTTTTATATTGTTTAATTTTTTTAATTAATTCTGTTGTATTTTATATTTATTTTTAAAAACAGATTTAGTTGTAGTAATTTTATTGTCAACTGGAAAACTTAGCTATTTTGGTTAGCTGTCATGACATTATTTTTTAATGTAAATTAATGAAAGACATTGGTAAAAGTTTTAGCTTTGTTTTGTTTTTTTAGATTTATTTTTTTCTTCTTTTTTTTTCAATAACAAAACTGCTTGTGAAACAAAGAGCTGCTGTTAAGTTACTGCTTTAGCAGAACAGGACATTTATTTGTACTGTAATTACAACTACTCTGAAGCAGCTGGCACTCTACCAGAGAAATAATGTTTAAATTTAGTCAGGCTGTGCTAAGTACTGAAGACTAGTTGTTTGTTAGTTGATAAGCTTTCTACAAGTTGGAATAGGTAAAATCAAAAAGACAATATGCTTTGTAAAGTTGTTTATCTTATTCACAGTGAATTGTGGGCCATGCAAAATCAAGATGTTCAATACCACCAGTAACATAATCTTTTTCATTTTGGCCTTGCAAGAATGCTGACGTATTATTGAAAATGCAAACTGCAAGTATATCTCATATATAAGGACTAATAACACCCATGGTTCTCATGCTCACAGTATTTTAAAACTTCATGCTATTATCTTGAAATGGTCATGTGCAACCTAGTGGGTCAAAAATCTTTGAAACAATGAAAGTATTTTGGTTCTCCAAGTCTCTTTTCTGAGCAAAGGCCATTCTGATGCACTTTCATACAAAAGCACAGAGAGAAAGCCCACCACTTGCCAGGAAAGGGCAATGAGGGGAGGGGGTGGATGGGTTTGGATGGAATTGTTCTTGAGACAGAGGAGTGGCAGAGTTTTTTTCCTCTCTTCTTTCCCAATGGGGTGGGCTGGGGGGCTGATATGGCTCGTATTTCAGCGCTCGTGGGGGTCGGGGTTGGACTCACTTTTTGGGATATACTAAGATTCATAAATGCGCCAGTGGACATAAAACCGCGGAGCTCTGACTGACGCGGTGGGTTCTGTCTGTGTGTGCCTGGCGTCGGATCCTCCCAAATACATCCACATCCACTTTCACACTCCCCGCGAGCACAGAGCTGCCGCTCCGCCGGGTCTTCGGCGACTTTGACCTCTAAGGACCTGCATGTCTAATCTCTAGACATGTTCAGATTAGTGGATTCACGGACTCTCCTGCTACTTGTAGCAACGCATTGCGTGTTGCTATCCCTTGTAAGATGTCAACAAGAAGATGACCGTAAGTTGGAGTTTTTCCACTTTGAAATTCTAAGTATTCTGCTAAACAAAAATGTACGGTGTTGCCACCGTGACATGAGAGGAAAGTTTGGAATGGATCAGTTTGGTTTGTGCGCTTCACCTCTGGACCGTGGAATGTCTTGGCTCGTTTTAAAATAAAATATATTTAAGACCGCATGCTTGTCTTTTAGCTCCAAGTCTGCAGATTTCCGAAGTCTGACTGCAGTTTACAACACAAACAAGCGACGCGACGCGTTAAAACGCCTAAGCACCCATTGATTTGAACGTTTTCGCTCGTCGTGCAGACAGAATGACAGATGCTGAGGTTGCGCGACAGGTTAACGCGCTCATACTTGTGTTTATTAGATTTCTAACTTATCTAAAAGGCAAAGAACCAAACAGCTAAAGTATCCACGTTAAGGTTTCTAAACAACTGTTCAGCAACTACAAAAGTTAGAATGGAAGTTCATCATTGCGCAAAACTGATGCTCAGGGACTTTCTCCTGAGGAGGTTACTATAGCAACAGTACGCTGTTCGAGCACTGTGAGCTGCATAGGATCAGGGTGATTGTGACGTAGCGATCGAACATGCCCCTTTCTCTCATTAAGTGTCACTTTATTATAAATGAAAAGTTTTAAAACCGTTGACTGGTTGCGTTAGTAGTGAGTTGTGCGAGACTCTCAAAAGCTCTGACAGAAAAAAAGCACGCTTCCTAAGAGTCACTGAATTATTAGATGTATTGTTTCCTAGTTCCTTTAATTCAGTTAAAAGTTCCAAGATGACAACACAAGTTTTTGCTTTTTAATGGCCTGGCAGTTGTAGATTTGTAGACTACAAGTGTTTATTTTCCTAATGGGATACCTGTAGACAATATTGATTTATCTTTAGAGTTCTCAGAGGAACTTTTAAGCGAGTGTGGCGAACCGAGGAACCCAAAATGATGTAAAGATAAAGGTATTCGATTGAGAATTATAATGACTGATCTCCATATAGGCCATTAATACATCCACTAGTGGCATTGTGAGCGCTGTCTCACACAAGATTAGGAGCAAAGGTTCTTACAAGGGTTCAAACGGTGCACCATTAGCACACGTGCAAAGGGTTTGCAAAGCAACAAATGATTCGGGTTTAGTTCAGGGGATTTTACGTCGATTAGAGGGAGATTTGGGGAACTAGGTTTGGTGGGTGGATAGAGAGGGGGTCTGTGGAATGTTGTATGAAATGCCAAAACATCAGACTGGCAACCTCAAAGCATCTTGGAAGAGTGTTGTGTGATATTTGGTAATCTGTGAAGCGGTAGATGAATAATGACCCTGATGGATTTTCCGTATGTACAGTTCAGAGTTAAACAGTTATAATTGACGCATTCATGTGCACCAGGGCTGGAAGCTAAAGTCAAATGACACTTTCATATGAGTATCTGAAAAGCAAACACATCAAGGGTTTCTGTGTGTGTGAGGGCTGTCCTTTTCGACCCATGAGGGTGTGTTTGCCCTGGTGGTAAGTGAGACCATTAGATCCAGATGGAGCTTTCAAGAGGGGTGTGTTTGCATAAGGCACCAGGCTGTCAATGCAGCCCTGTCTGTGTTTGAGAAAGCCCCATTCATGGCTAGTTTAGTAGATTTGGGGTTCAGTTACAAATACGCAGACTACAGGAGTCCACATTTTACACCAGGGTGTCAGATATGCACCCTGCAAATATTACTAGCCAGTGTTGTGGTGAATGTATAATCAAAATGTAACCAGCTGCCAGCCACCAGGTGAACAGAAACTAGAATTTTCTTTATAGATGGAATTAAGAGTAGCATAAACATTTAATATATTTTACGAAATATTCTAAAACATATATGTGAATTTATATTCTGAAATATTTCCAAACGATTAGGAGATCCGTACAGCTTGTTTTTTCAGGAAGAGGTTGATTTTTATTTTTTTTTCGCTCACCTGTCTCTTACCCCCATTCACTCCTTTCTGTCGCCCCCTTCTGGTGGCTGCAGAAGAAGACTATGGCGGCTGCATCCAAGATGGCCAGCAGTATGCAGACCGTGCAGTATGGAAGCCAGAAGCGTGCCGTGTCTGTGTGTGCGATTCAGGGGCAGTGCTATGTGACGAGGTCATCTGTGAGGACCTGAGAGACTGTGCCAATCCCATCATTCCACCTGGAGAGTGCTGTCCCATCTGCCCAGCTGACACCGACGAACCTATCGGTCCGCTCTCTGCTTATACACCTCTCTTTGCTTCTCATACCTGTTCTTCTAGCTGTCTGCTCTGAGTTCTGTAACCATGACAAGTGTCACATACCACTAGAATACTCTAGAAGGTAATGTGATTGTGTTCAGAACTCAAAGCAAACATTTAAAGGGAAGAAAGCAACACTTTTAAGTTTTACGTTTGCATTATAGTGCAAATGATGTTTTTCAGTTAAAGACAGTTATGGCTAAAATGTGTCCAATTTTTCCTTTTCTTTTCTTTTTATAGAAAGTGCACACTTTTTACAAAGACAATATTTAAATTTATTTAAATTATATATTTTTCAATATTTAAATAAAAACGATTTACGATTGTATAGTGGTCGTAAGATTTTAAGCTCACTCATTAATTATTCCCATAATGTTTTATTCTGAGGATGAATTTATTTTTTTACTAAAAGAAGGAGCGTAGCATATTATATTATGTTATATTATATTATACTGTACACTTTTGTTGAGGAACATATGTAGTTTTTAACACAAAAAGGAAACATTAAATCTCTAGAAGTGGACTCACTATGACTGCTTTAGTTTGAAAAAACTGAAAAACAAGACAATGAGTCTTTGAATGCGACCTCGTTCAAACACCTAATTAATGAAAAATTTAGAAGTGTTCTTTCACCTTTGTTCATTTACTTCATGTTCAATCAACCTTGACAGCTGATATTGTTCATTTTCAAAATGTTGTGTGCTGCTGCTGCACAGATGCACACAATAATAAAATGAACATAATTATCAAAATATGCAGAAATGTTTTCCCTGAACATTTTAATATATTGCTACTCACTGTAATCAGTTCATGCCACTGATACAGAATGAGTTTTTACTAAATATTTATATAAATATTTTTACATTTTGTTTATCTAATTGGCTGAGCAGCATACAGCCTAATATTGCTTCTAATATAAAGCATAATGCACTATCGTGTTTTAAACTGATCATGAGCTTGTGCCTTCATATTCTGCCTTTAACAATTTAACTGAAGCAGATTGGGAAGAGAATGATGTTTTGGTACAAGGCCTTATGGGTGCCGCGGAACTGGTCTTTTCAGCTATGTAGTTTCAGCAGGGAATAGCAGTTCATTAGTTCTGACAGTAGTCTGTCTGACTAGTTTACCGTCCTCATTATGAGTCAGTATTGGCTGATTACTTCATTCAAAGCCTTTCCCCTGACCCTTTGGTGACCTCTATTTTTTTTTAATGATGAGCCAGCAGTATTATTATGAATATAGGATTCAGAGGTTGTGTCTTCAGACAGACTGTTATTCTGCAACATTGATTTTTTGCTAATTGATAAACCCTAACCCAATACATGCAAAACTGCTTCCTACTGTGTCTAACTGTCAATCTTTGTCTTCCCTTCATCCTGTGACATGATTCAACAGGGTCACTTGGTTCAAAGGTGAGACTTTGACTTATTTATCTTTTCTTTTTTTAAGAAATGGATAACATTCTCAAGGTGGAATTAATTATATAAATTATACAGTAAATATTACATCTGTTCATTCTCACTCTACACAGGGACAGAAAGGAGAACCAGGCGATATTGCAGATGTAAGTAATTTCTCCAGTAAACAGCTTTGAGTTTTAGATTGATTTTGCCAAATTTTGGAAACTAAACTTGAGAAATAATATTTATTTTTTTGTCTCTGTAGGTTGTAGGACCAAGAGGACCTGCTGGCCCAATGGTGAGATGAATCAGAAACACTTTGGTAGTTGGTTTCAGAGTAATTTGACAAGCATCATTGCACTTCTCCACTAGGGGGCTCTCCAGCACATTCATTTGACCTGTAGTCCCTTTCACATCAGAGACCTACAACTTTATTTTTTGACTTTTTTATTATTTACATTTGTCTTTTTTGTGATTTCAGGGACCCCCAGGAGAGCAGGGACCACGTGGCGAGAGAGGACTTAAGGGTGAGAAGGTAAGACATTTAGCTGTTTTCAACTTTTTTTCTCAGACTTGTTAGGTAAAGTGATGTCAGACCTTATTAGCAATTATCCGGGTACATTAAGGCGGCAGTGGACACACTCTGCAGGATGCTGTCATGTGAAAAGGCTTTAGTTAATCTCTGTTCTTTTCCGCTCAAATGCTCTGTTATTTTTCTCCCACCCTTTAGGGAAATCCCGGCCCAAGAGGGAGAGATGGCGAGCCTGGTACACCTGGAAACCCAGGACCCCCTGGACCACCAGGACCTAATGGTCCCCCTGGACTTGGAGGAGTACGTTTCGCCTCTCCTCTCATCTACTCACTCAATTTGTGTCTGCCACTTGCAGGGTTACTGTAAGTGTGTTTTTCAATGTGTGTGCAGAACTTTGCTGCTCAGATGGCTGGTGGTTTTGATGAGAAAGCAGGAGGTGCTCAGATGGGTGTAATGCAGGGACCAATGGTGAGAAATACAGACATATCAATATGTTCACAGACATATATTAAATACGTCTTGAAATTGTGTGAAATTCATTTTTTAAACTGCAACCCATTTTGAAAGAATCACTCATCAAGTCAGTATTCAGTAATCAGTTTGGCTCATTTGAATCTGTCAGAAAAATACTAAATAATAGTTTTTATATAGTATATCCTGTAATTCAGAAACTGCTCTATGAAAAGTTTGTAAGGTCTTCCGCCTTGCAGAATGCTCTGAAATGACATTTCAGTTCCAGCTGTAGTTTCATTTGTTCAATTTTTGTCTGCGTGACAGATTTTTTACGTACAAGAAAAAAAAAGCAAAAACTACATGCATTAAATGCATAAAATGCTTTATATGAATAAATCTAGTGCCAAAAAGGTTTTTCTTAAAGTAAATGATTTAACTGCATCATACATATCATAATAATATCTTGAGAATGAAATGCTGTTACCTGTTTTCGGATCTTTAGTACCCCCTACTGACTGATTTAGTCACAATATTTTTTTTAAAATGACACCTTACAAAATGCCAAGTTACGGTGATACATGGATTCTAAGCTATTAACATGAACAATATATGGGGTTACTAAAAATAAATCACATGCAATGAAACACACAATTCTAATTAAACTTCAGCCTGCTTTGAAATATGATCTATAAATAAAAGGAAATTATAACAGACATGCTCATGTATTTATCTGGGTCAAAGCTGCCATGCTGTATTTCAATTTCCTCTGTTTTATCTACAGGGTCCAATGGGTCCCCGTGGTCCTCCTGGTCCCTCTGGAGCACCTGTGAGTAAAAACACATCACTCATAATCTTAATCATTTTATATTCCCAGTTAATTAAATAATACAATGAAGCACTTATTATATTCTCAGCCGAAGCTATCATTGATGAGACAGATATGAGTAATAGGTTAGCATCCTCCAACTCCTAAGCTCACACGGTCGTTCTTTCCCTTCCAGGGCCCACAAGGTTTCCAAGGCAACCCTGGAGAGGCTGGTGAACCCGGCCCTGCTGTGAGTGTCCCAAACCTTACTTACATGCACACACACATGACGTTATATAAAACCACATATTACATGGTCCACACAGATGACACATTCAGAAGAACATAGAGACAGCTTTACTTGGTCAGTTATATCAATTTATAACAATTGTTTTACTATAGGGTCCTCTTGGACCCCGTGGCCCATCTGGACCCCCTGGAAAATCCGGAAGTGATGTGAGTAGTTTGGTTTGGTGAACTGGTTTGATATTCAACCTTTTCCAAATGTCGAATGCTTGACAGATACTAATTACAATGTCTCTGCCTGCTCTTCTTTCAGGGTGAGGCTGGTAAGCCTGGTAAGTCTGGCGAGCGTGGACCCCCAGGGCCTCAGGTAAACAGCACACACAAAAAAAGACCAGCATGCAACTGTTTCTGTCAGCCGCTTGTTTGTATTCTGATAATGGCCATTTAATCTAATATATTCAATTAAGAATGTTTCTTATGTATATGACAGGGAGCCCGTGGATTCCCCGGAACCCCTGGCCTTCCTGGAATCAAGGGACACAGAGTGAGTTTCAATTGGATTTCATTGTTTTTATGTATGTTTATTTCTGTATAGTTACATGCATTTAATCTCTGAATGTGTTTGTAGGGACACCCAGGTCTTGATGGAGCTAAAGGAGAGGCTGGCGCTGCAGGTGCTAAGGTACAGCAACATAAAAACAGTCAGCCAAAACACCAAACTCTGACAGAAAAAAAAATCATCCTAACACACTGTCAATCATATCTGTCAGCATATAAGGAGATGCTGCCAACAAGTTTAACAAGGCATAAGAATTCAAACATACCTTTATTCAATTAATGCTAATGTTTGGTATTATTGTTTACAAAATCGTCTTTGGATGTAATGTATATTATTGAATTGAATTAAATTAAATTTAATTAAAAAAAAAAAATTTTCTGGTATTTTAAATTAGAATATTTTAAACTATAAATACTCATATAAGAACACTAGACAAACAGAGTATATAATAATAATAATAATAATAAAATGCACTACCTGCTCATTTTCTTTAACAGTAAAACTATGCAAAAATCATCCTAGAAGATAGCCTTTACTCATATTTGACATAAAAGCATGCATTCCATAGGGCAACAGAATTATAACAGACATTTATTAAATGTTTATGGTGTTGTAAAGCATTATTATCTACAAGTCTGGTTTGGAAAAAATATATATTATTAAATTAATTATTAATTTTAATAATTTCAGTTTAATTTTTTTCTTATAAAAATATCAGTGCTTTATAGAAAGATACCAGAACAATATAGTTATATGTTTTACTGAATGCTAAATGTGCTAACTCATTTTAATAAAAAAAAAGGTTTTGAGCCAACTGATTTGACTTAATCAGTCTCCTTTCTCTTCTTTCAGGGTGAATCTGGTGCTAATGGTGAGAACGGTGCTCCTGGACCAATGGTCAGTATCTAGAGTCAAAAATGACATGATGATTCTCCTAGCTGTGGTTTTCTTACATTGAAATAGTGCATCTAACACTCTCCATCCTGTTTTCTTCTCTTTTTTGTCTATCAGGGTCCACGTGGCCTGCCCGGTGAGAGAGGTCGTCCTGGACCTCCTGGTTCTGCTGTAAGTGAACACTTCAACTAAACACTAGCCAGATAAAGAATACTATATACGACCAAAACTGCAGCAGTAAAGGTGGCTTCAGACTGTAATGATCTGTGTATGTCTATCCACAGGGTGCCCGTGGTAATGATGGTCTGCCTGGTCCTGCTGGTCCTCCTGTAAGTGCATTTCTTCATTTTCTCAAGTTCAGGAAGTTTGTGTAATCTTAAAATTTACTTTCCATTCTGTTTTGGCTTGTGCTAATGCAGATGCTAATGCTAACTAATGGTAACTCCATATGAGATGCCTAGAGATATCAATGTGGACGATTGTCAATTTAATGTCAACGGATGTATTTAATTTAATCATTTCATACAATATTTACTAAAAATATTTAGAAAGTGTATTTAAAAATATTCAAGAAATACAGAAAATTTGCATTATCCCTTTACAAATCACAGAATAACATTATAGGGATGTATAAAGTGTATGAGAAAGTAAGTACGAGGCTTTGATCATTTGTTGATTTTTCTGTGCTCAGGGCCCTGTTGGTCCTGCTGGTGCTCCAGGTTTCCCAGGATCCCCTGGTGCTAAGGTAAAATACCAGTCATCTACAGCACTTCACTGTAAATTCTTAAACTATTCTCATATTTAAGTCATTTTAATTTGCACAGATGTATGAGGAATAACATTATCCTTGGTAATGAGATGTGATGTTCACTCCTGCAGGGTGAAGCTGGTCCCACTGGAGCTCGTGGACCTGAAGGCGCACAAGGACCCCGCGGAGAGGCCGGTACACCTGGATCACCTGGACCCGCCGGTGCTTCTGTGAGTACAATTACCGATATTATGACAAGCAAAATATGATTTGAGTTTCATCGTGTATATACAGTGTTTTGAAATTAAATGTTCACATTCTGCAGGGTAACCCTGGTACTGATGGTATTCCTGGTGCCAAAGGATCTGCTGTGAGTATATCCATATAATTTATTGTTCTCTTACACTCATTTCTCTGTATATTTTCAAATGATTTATAGTCTGGTCACATTATTGCAGTGAATCTAATGTAAACATTTTTCTCTTTTGCAGGGTGCTTCTGGCATTGCTGGTGCCCCTGGTTTCCCAGGACCCCGTGGCCCGCCAGGACCTCAGGGATCTACTGGACCTCTTGGTCCTAAAGGACAATCTGTACGTAATCACATCCTGTACTATTTCAAAAGCTTGCAATGTCTCTCAGACATCGATTCATAATTTCATATTGATAACTCACAAGTTCCTGATTATTCTATTGCACTAATTAAAAACACTCTTGTGTTTATACAGGGAGACCCTGGTATCCCAGGATTTAAAGGCGAGTCTGGACCCAAGGGAGAGCGTGTAAGTAACCCACAATATACTTATAACCAGTCGCACTTCAATTGTATCTATCACAATCATATGAAATATTGTAGCAACCTAATCAGTTATGTATTTTTCTTCTTAATTACACAGGGTGTTGCAGGACCTCAGGGTGCCCCTGGACCATCTGGAGAAGAAGGCAAGAGAGGACCAAGAGGAGAGCCTGGTTCAGCCGGACCTCTCGGACCTCCTGGAGAAAGAGTGTGTACCTTATCTTAGCTATATTTACTGATTCACTGAATGATAAAGAACCACATTAACGAGCCCATATGTGTTGTTTATTGCCAGGGAGCTCCAGGTAACCGTGGATTCCCTGGTCAGGATGGTCTAGCTGGAGCAAAGGTTGGTGATTTAGACTCACAGTGGGTTACTCAACTAATTAACCCATGTGTTTCCTCTGTACTCAAAATATCTGTACTATGATAGGGCGCACCTGGTGATCGTGGTGTTCCTGGTGTGACCGGCCCGAAAGGAGCAACTGGAGATCCTGGTCGCACAGGCGAGTCTGGTCTCCCTGGAGCCAGAGTGAGTGATTGTGGTACTTTTGGGATTTACCTGAAAACTGATTATCCAGGGCAATGTAGATAATCATAACTGTAGATAACAGACATTGCAATCTAAAATCAACTTTTATGATCATTGGATTAAAGGCTCATGGCATTTCCCCCCATTCATCTGCTTTCTCTTCTAATAGGGTCTCACTGGGCGCCCTGGTGATGCTGGACCTCAAGGAAAAGTTGGATCACCTGTGAGTATCTGTAAAATTTAAAGCACTTTTCACTTCCTAATAATTAATGAATGAGTATAGTGAGTTTGGTGTGCTGTCTGGGGGCAAGCCCTGCTGGTTGTACCCCTAGCGAGGGTAGAGCTCGGCGTCAGGCTCGGACCCCACTCACCCCTTGTGGAAGGTGCGAAACAAAGGCGGAGAAGGGTAGGCGGAGGGATGCAAAGCTAGATGAGGAAGGGAATATTTAATATTTTAGCGGGGATATTTAAGTCAGAAGCGAATGAACGGGATTGAATAATGATTTAATAGTTTGATTAGATATAATTCGGGACCAGCTGCTGCGTTCGTTAATGCTCCTTCAGAAACTATATTTACAACATCACTTAGTTTTAGGATTTGCAGCATGCAAAAAGGATGCATTTAATTGATCAGAAATGTCAGTAAAGAAATTTTTCAATGTTAAAATAATGTTAAAATGCCAGAAAAAAAGTATAAAAAAGCAATGAGCTCAAAATCAGTGCTTTCTGGATCATTGACATTGAAGACTGGAGTTATGATGCTGAAGATTTAGGTTTACCATCACAGGAATAAATAACATTTTAAAATAGAAAATAGTTATTTTTAACAGTAATTCACAATATAACTGTTGTTACTGTTTTTTTTATTATTAAATAATGCAGCCATGGTGAGCATCAGAGATTTCTTTTAAAAGCACACACAAAAAAAATCTTATCAACCCTAAACTTTTGAATGGTTTATTTTTTTCCAAAAACAACTTAGCATGTACTGGTAACAAACCATTTTGGTCCAATAAATGCTTATCACTGTTCAAAGCAAACTTCAGTACTAAACATGTCTTTTTCATTATAGGGTGCCCCTGGTGAAGATGGACGCCCTGGTCCTCCTGGGCCTCTTGGTGCTCGTGGTCAGCCTGGAGTGATGGGATTCCCAGGACCTAAGGGAGCCAATGTGAGACCATTAGAGTATTTCGGCATTTCAGCCACTAGTGTTTATATTTAGCTCCACAAAATTGAGAAATGTATGTGTTGTACCTCATTGGATTGTATCTCTTTCTTACAGGGTGAACCTGGAAAACCTGGAGAGAAAGGACTTCTTGGACGTACTGGTCTTAGAGTAAGTCATGTTCCAATGTCCAGGCCTTGGCCTTGTATGTCAGTAAGCATCAGATCTAACTAGACTAAACACTAGACTAAACATAGCAACTGTATATCAACACCTTGGAAACAACCAGCAACACCTAGCAGTGCTTTTGCACAGACATTTATTATTTCTCTTTTTTTCCTCTGTTAGGGTTTGCCTGGTAAAGATGGAGAAACTGGAACTTCTGGTCCACCTGGCCCTGCTGTGAGTATTACATCACATTACTCACAATGTCTTATGACCTCAATTCTTTTATTCAGTCAGTAAATGACCACAGTCTGAAACATTTCCTTGAAAACTAAATCATGATGTACTTTTAGGGTCCAGCTGGTGAGAGAGGAGAGCAGGGTCAACCTGGTCCAGCTGGCTTCCAGGTACATTCAAATCAATATTCTACTATATTATTCAATTGTAAAAGAGAAACCTTCACTTGTTTTATAATTACCGAAGCCAAACAAGGAGTCAGGACACAAAGAGTAATTATTTATATGGGATCAGGGTTCTCTAAAAATTATTCTGTTTCTGCACAGGGTCTTCCTGGACCTACTGGAGCCCCCGGAGAGCCTGGTAAACCTGGTGACCAGGTAAGGATCATTTAATTTTTTTTTTAATTCTCTGTTTGTGCCTTTAAAATGTAATTAGTGACTTTAAGTATCCCAGTTATGTTATATTTCTCTCCTTTCTCTCTATAGGGTGTTCCTGGAGAGGGTGGTGCTGCTGGTTCCACTGGACCAAGAGTGAGTTCCCATCTTTAATTAACAAGATTCCCAATTACTACTGGAAATCAGCAGTAATGTGATATTTCACAAAAATAACTGTTGCCTCTGCTTCTCTTAGGGTGAACGTGGTTTCCCTGGTGAGAGAGGAAGCTCTGGCCCTCAGGGTCTCCAGGGACCAAGAGGACTTCCAGGAACTCCCGGTACTGATGGACCTAAGGTGAGATAATATCTGACTGAGATTATGCTCTACGATTACATGTAAAATCTGTTATATTTTTCATTTTTAAGCTTTTTTAAAATAGTCAAATTAATGAATCCTTATTGTCCACAAACTTTATTGTTCAAATGTTTGTGGTTGGCAATTCTCTCAAACTCCACCTCACATCTCTGCTTGATTTCCAACAGGGTGCAATTGGACCAGCTGGTGGAGCTGGAACTCAGGGTCCTCCTGGTCTGCAGGGCATGCCTGGTGAGAGAGGAACTGTTGGAATCCCTGGAGCTAAAGGTGACAGAGTAAGTGACTTTAAAAATGGTACTCAGTGATTATTGCATCAACCTAGTTTTATGGTATTGATCTACTGAATGACAAAGTGACTTACTGTCTCATTTTATTAGGGTGACAGCGGAGAGAAAGGACCTGAAGGTGCTTCTGGCAAAGATGGTGCAAGAGTAAGTGCAGCAGATGTAGGAAAATTGCTTGCTTTTTTTCTTGCTCATCAGAAGTAATGATGTTTTTGTTATTTTTCCCCAGGGTTTAACTGGTCCAATTGGTCCACCTGGTCCTTCTGGTCCCAATGGTGCTAAGGTGAATGTCTCATCCAATGGTTGCATGGTAAAATTATTTGAGGAGATTGTTTAATTCTGTTGTTTAATTACTCTTTTTCTTTTCTCACAGGGTGAAAATGGTCCTATTGGCTCAATTGGTGCTCCTGGTGCTCGCGGTGCCCCTGTAAGCTAAAAATACATACGTTTATTACAACTAGACAGCAAACAGACAAAAAAGAATAGAATTTGTAGTTTTGTCATATATTTATTAGGTTAGGTTAGGACTTTATCTTATTCATTATTCTTTCATCACCCTATTAGGGCGATCGTGGTGAGATTGGTGCACCCGGACCTGCTGGCTTTGCCGGACCTCCTGTAAGTAGAGACACAGTTACAAAAAAACTACATTTTACTGCAGTGATAACATTATAAAAGATCTTTTCTGACTAAATAAAAATCTCTTTCAATAAGGCAACATTGGCTAAGCAAGACTAAATTTTACTTAAAAAAGCCGTAAAAAACATCCAGTCGATAATATTCCGAATGTAAACAGTTATTCTACAATACAAATATGGGCACTAATACAATTATACATTAGGTATTCATTTTTAAAATGAAATATTTTTAGAATTGCAATATCTCCAGGATTTTGGCATTTTAAACACAATCAATAAAATGATTAGCAAAACATTGTGTTATTTAATGCAATCATTTTCACATTTATTGGAAACCTAGTATATGATACATAATTCAGTACTCTATACTTTTAAAAAATGTACAGTTCTCTGTTGCTACAATGTAAAAAGGATGTGGTGAAATAATTGATTAGGAATTGTCTTTGGTATTAAAATTTTAATCAAAAGGAAACTCTGATTACAACCTTTTGGCACTGTCACTCTTTAGGGTTCTGATGGCCAGCCTGGAATTAAAGGAGAGCAGGGTGAGTCAGGACAGAAAGGTGAAGCTGGATCCCTTGGACCCCAAGGACCATCAGGAGCACCCGGCCCAGTGGTAAGGGTTTCTGCCTCACTACCTATTGATAATTGAAGGCATTTTGTAAATCGTTTTACACTGCTATGTATTTAAAAGAGGTAGTTTTTAGCAAGCAGCTTGGTTTTGGTTATTGCTACTTGACATCAAAAAAGTGTTTTCTACTGTCTACATAAATTAAGAGTTAAGCATCATGCATCAACTTGCTTTCTCTACATGGATTAAAAGATTATATTTGACTCATCAGTGTTCACTGCTTGATTTCAGGGCCCAACTGGTATTACAGGACCTAAGGGAGCACGTGGAGCCCAAGGAGCCCCTGTGAGTTACTTAATAAATCGATTAATCATAAGTAACCATTTAAAGCCATTTTTAAGTATTTACCAATTACTTTAAAAGTAAAGACTTTTAAACATTATAGTTTCTTAATAATAATATATTTCCCTGTTGTAGGGTGCCACTGGTTTCCCAGGTGCTGCAGGAAGAGTCGGAGCTCCTGGACCCAATGTAAGGCACTCAATATCACAGACACATCTCTGCAGTTCAAATCAAATTTAATCAAACTGTAGGGCTGTATTATCATAAACCTATTGTAATCACAAGCTTCTTTCTTAATTGTACTTTCCCAGGGTAACCCTGGACCTCCTGGCCCTGTAGGTTCTGCTGGTAAAGATGGTCCTAAGGGAGTTCGTGGTGATGCCGGTCCCCCAGGCAGAGCAGGAGATGCTGGATTGCGTGGACCTGCTGGTGCTCCTGGAGAGAAGGGAGAGGCTGGAGAGGATGGTCCTCCTGTAAGACTCATATTCATTCATATTCATACACATGTACTTTAGTATTGAAGGCACAGGTTTATTCCGTAGATTGTATTTTAAATCTGTCTTTCGACATGCCCTGTGTAGGGTCCAGATGGTCCTTCCGGCCCTGCTGGTCTTGCTGGTCAGCGTGGTATTGTTGGTTTGCCTGGTCAGCGTGGTGAAAGAGGTTTCCCAGGACTTCCAGGACCCTCTGTAAGTAAATGAACCCACAGGCTACATCATCAAATGGTCATTTGAACATTAAAATATAGAATAGATTCTCATGTTTTATTTATCAGATCAAGAAAATTATTCATATTAAGTATTAACATTAGTAATGCATCTTTAAGTGGCCACTGACTTTGTTTTATCTCACACATGTCAAAAGTATTGTTTCTTAAAATGAATTTTGTATTATTACGCAAGAAAAGAAAATCTGATACTGATGCTTTGTGATACAAATTTGTACCACAGGGTGAGCCTGGCAAACAGGGAGGTCCTGGCTCTTCTGGTGACCGTGGACCCCCTGGCCCTGTTGGACCACCTGGATTGACTGGACCTGCTGGAGAGACTGGACGTGAGGTAAAGAACACATATATGCCTGATGTGATCAAATCAGTACCAAAGAATGTAAAAATAGACTGCAAAAATCTGACTCACACAGATATAGATCCGAAGTGAAGTCACTTTAGTGAACGTTTTCTTCCTCAACATATTATAAAACCAGATCTCACTCATCCATTCTGTTTGTCCTCAGGGTAATCCTGGATCTGATGGTCCACCTGGTAGAGATGGTGCTGCTGGTGTGAAGGTAAGGAAACAAACAAACTCATATAATATCCTTTTGTTGTCCTTTGGCGTTTTTGAAAAAAACAAAAAAGAGTCCAGCTTCTTAATTCCATACAAGTAAACAACAGATTGGTTACATAAACTGAGGTCCACAAATCTGAGACCTTAGAGTGAAATTCAGAATTATCTATAACATATTTTGTATTCTTTTATGTAATTTCTCTGTTCAAAATGTTGGACTGAAATGTTGGTTAGTACGTGCACAGATGAATTTTCAATCAGCTGTAATAAAGAATGTGTTTTACTTGTTCTTTTCTAGGGTGAACGTGGTAACACCGGCCCAATTGGTGCTCCTGGAGCTCCTGGTGCACCTGGTGCTTCTGGTCCCGTTGGTCCAATTGGCAAACAGGGAGACAGAGGAGAGAATGTGAGTACATCAACTTCAGCAGTATAAAGATATCTTCTGCAGAGAGGAATGCATTACTTCAGTACATCTACAAATTTTGTGGCCTGCTTTGACAGCATAATTAGAATCAACAATAAACACAACTATTACAAAAAACACATTAGTGTTAGACCAAGACCAGATCTAACATTTCTCCCCCCAAAAATTCACCTGTAAGATATTAGGCAAGACCATCCTTATGAAGATCAAAAGTTTAGAGCTAAGGATTTTAGCAGTGTCCACCACTTATATTACATGAAGAGTTTTATTTATTATGTACCATCTTCTTTCTTTTTTTAAAGGGCCCACAAGGACCTGGTGGACCCCCTGGACCCGCTGGAGCTAGAGGCATGGTTGTAAGTACATTTTATGAAAAGTGTGGAACAAAACAGAACATCAGGTTTTATAATCCTTGAAATAGCCAGTATCAAAATATATTACACATACAATTTATGGCCATGAAGAAAATCTAGTAAATTGACCCGATGACTTCAGAGAGGTTACTTACACCTAAACATCTGAACTTAGTTATAATGCAAAACGTGCCCTTGTTGTGCTAACATCTAAATTACCTGAGTTAATTTAATTTAGTAAAAACTAACATCTGGTCATTTTGTGGTTTAACTGTCTTTCACTCCATAACTGCTTGCATGTTGATGTTTCCATTTCTCTCTATCAGGGACCCCAAGGACCTCGTGGTGATAAGGGTGAGGCAGGAGAAGCTGGAGAAAGAGGTCAGAAGGGACACAGAGGATTCACCGGTCTGCAGGGTCTGTCTGGACCTCCCGTGAGTCTTAGTATTTATTAACAATTTACAGTGAAAAAGTAGATTTATTAGGTATGCTTACACATCTGTCCTGTCTCTTTAAAAAGGGTTCTCCTGGAGACCAGGGTGCTGCTGGACCTGCTGGACCAAATGGCGCTAAAGTAAGTCTGGCTCTTAGCTAGTTAAATTAAAAGAATAGACAAACTTCCTTTAATGCTCAGATGGATTATTAATGTTCTCGTATTACTTGCAATAGGGACCTGCTGGACCTGTTGGACCAGCTGGTAAGGACGGATCTAATGGTCAGCCTGGACCTATTGGACCACCTGGACCTCGTGGACGTTCTGGAGAGTCTGGCCCAAGTGTAAGTGCTCATAAAACCTGAAATATTCACTGACATGTGGTGTATCGACATGAAACAAACATTTCTGATTCATCTGCTCTTCCTGTCTTCACTTATTAGGGTCCACCTGGTAATCCTGGACCCCCTGGTCCTCCTGGTCCCCCTGGCCCTGGCATTGACATGTCTGCCTTCGCTGGGTTGTCTCAGCCCGAGAAGGGACCCGATCCTCTGCGTTACATGCGTGCCGATGAGGCCTCCAGCTCTCTTAGACAGCATGATGTGGAGGTGGACGCCACACTGAAGTCAATCAACAGCCAGATCGAGGACATCCGCAGCCCAGATGGCTCCCGCAAGAACCCTGCACGCTCCTGCCGAGACCTGAAACTCTGCCACCCTGAATGGAAGAGCGGTAAGAAGAGAGATTCAGAGACAATATAACATCAGAAAATGTTCAGTTGAGCACACTTGTATGATACTCATATTACTCACTTAAACATGTTTGGTCCCTATCCACAGGTGACTATTGGGTGGATCCTAACCTTGGTAGCACTGCTGATGCCATCAAAGTTTTCTGCAACATGGAGACCGGAGAGACCTGCGTGAAGCCCAGTAATCCCAAAATCCCACGTAAGAACTGGTGGAGCAGCAAGAGCAAGGCTCAGAAGCACGTTTGGTTTGGAGAGAGCATGAACGGTGGATTCCACGTGAGTTTAATCCTTATACTTTAGAGATGTACATTTTAAATTGTAGTAAAATTACCACAAGCACAACAAAACTCTGGGTAAATCCTATAAAATGTTTTGACACTGCCATAAAGGATACGTCTGGATGTGGTTTTGAATTTCTTTTTGAATCCTGGTCAGAGTGTCTGTAAATGGCCACAGCTGGTTTAGGGAGCTGTTCACGGTTCTGAATTTCTGTTGGTCCATGGTGCTGAAAATATTTGTAACAGCCAGCTGTGCTGAAATCCTCTCTCCTTCCCCTTGTGTCACTATCTTGTCTTTTTAAGTAATGTTAATGACCATATTTTTGGAAAAATATTAAATACATTTTCTCTTTCTCTAACAGTTCAGCTATGCTGATAGCAGCCAGACTCCTAGTACTACTACCATTCAGATGAACTTCCTGAGACTGCTGTCTACTGAGGCCACTCAGACCATCACCTACCACTGCAAGAACAGCATTGCTTACATGGACCAAGCCACAGGCAACCTGAAGAAGTCCGTTCTGCTGCAGGGCTCCAATGATGTGGAGATCAGAGCAGAGGGCAACAGCCGCTTTACATATGGAGTACTTGAGGATGGCTGCAAGGTGAGTCAAACAATAAAATAAGATTGAACATGCTGGCTATATTTATAAAATGAGTGAATTGAACATGAATTAATTTTAAAGAACATTTTACTAAAATAAATTACATTTATATATACTTCGGGGTCAGTATGAATACTTTTAATCAGCAAGGGATACAACAAAGTGACAGTAAATACATTCATAATTTTATAATATTATTCTTATTATATTTTTAAAGAAATGCTGTTCTTTTTAACTTTATATTTATCAATACATTCCATACACACAGCACAGTTGATTTTTAACATAGATAATAAGATAATGTTCCATGAGCACCAAAATCAGCATATTAGAATTATTTCTGAAAGATCATGTGACACTGAAGAGTAAAATAATAACTGCTGAAAAATTCAGCTTTGCTATTACAGGAATTAATGCCATTTTAAAATAAAATACATTGATAGTAATACTATTTCCCAATAATTTACTGTTTTTTTTTTTTCAAATAATTGCAAGACTTCTTTTAAAAACATTGCATATCTTACTGACCCCAAATAAAATAAAAAAATATTTATTCATATATACTTATTTTTATTTCTATATATATTTTATATGCTTATCCACTTACATGGCTTTTTTGCTGTCTTACAGAAGCACACAGGTCAGTGGGCCAAGACTGTGATTGAGTACAAAACTCAGAAGACATCCAGGCTGCCCATCGTGGACATTGCTCCTATGGACATCGGAGGAGCAGATCAAGAGTTTGGAGTGGACATTGGTGCAGTCTGCTTCTTGTAAAAAAATTAAAACATATGTGGATTATGAAATAAGACATGGAAAAATACCAATGACGAGCAATAACTGTGAGGATGCAATACACTCTCCAAGTAACGAAATATGGAAGAAAAGAAAAGAAATCTGAAAATTGACGAAAGTTTTTTTTCTCTAAAACACAAAAAGTCGTGCTGTCCACGTTTAGTGTGCAGGAAAACCAGCGCTAAATGGGATTGCCCCAAATAGTCTCTCCCTCTGAAATCCAGCCATGTTTCCCACAAGCCCTCAGTGCAGCACCTCCTCCTGCCGGGAGCCAAGAGGGGGACAGACCAAAAGATTCAGAGATTCAAAAGAAGACAGAAACATGGCTTGATGTCATCACATCCTGCAGGGGGTGGGTGGTTGGGTGATGCTGTACAGCGTCATGGCTGGATACCACAGTAGTCCCTCCCACTAAAGAAGAAAGAAGGCCATGTCCAGTCCCACTTCACCCTTCCCTCTGCCTCTTGACTGTGACTCAGAAGAAAACATCACATTATGCAAGATTTTGTGAAATGTTAAACCTGAGGAGGGAATAAGTTAATATTTACTGTGTATAGTAACAAAAAAATCTTGATTCAGTCTGTACTGATACAGCCAGATCTATATATTTTCACAATTATACGTGTTTGTGTGTGTGAGCATGTGCCTACACACACCGACAATATTTTGGGGAAAGTGCAGTTCCATTTCTTTTTTTGTTTTGTTTTGTGTAAATCTTTTTTTTTTCCCATGAATGCCCAAAATACGAAGTTTTGGTCCCTTAACATAACAGCAGAAAAAGAAAAAATCTAATAAATTTGGAAACCATTTCTATTTTTTGTTTATTTGCATGATCTTCATTTTTCAAGAAAAGCTACCTCACACAGGAAAAAGTAAAAATCTGGATGCGAACGAAAGCAGCTTGGGGTTCGAGAAGCGTCAGGAAGACCCCCACGGCACGGCTCGGTCCATCTTCAGAAGGTGCTATTAGTATTGATCTATCAGTCAGTATTTCCCACAATTCCCAGACCATCCCACTCCCTAACTAGCCTCATTCAACACACACAGCCTGCTCAGAGGGTGCGGAACTATGCGGGATGATCAAAAGACAGAGGGACTCTTTTGGCAATGCCGGAAATTTTGCTCCCAAAGGATCGCCGTATCGCTGAACAGGATGTGTGTGTGTGTGAGGGTGTGTATATTTTTGTTATAATTAATATTATTATGATCTTGGTCTTTTTTTGTTTGTTCTCTCTTTTTGGTTCTGGTTTTGTTACGATTTTAATTAATGTAAATTGAAAATAAAGGAAAAAACAAGGAATTATGAAGTCAGATTTTAATTGTGTTTTTAATCATCATGAGCACAAAAAGTTCAATGTTTAGATTAGGCATAGGTATATGAAACTATAGTGCACTGCTTGTGTGTGTGTGTGTGTGTGTGTGTGTGTACGGTTGCGTGTACTGTATGATTGTGAATTTTCTAAAAAAAAAAAAAGACACGTTATCAGACATAAAGGCTTGTATAATATGCTTTCTTAGTCTTCAGATAGCTTACTAAAAATAAAACAGAATAAATAAAAGCTCCATCCATAACAACAAACATTTAGACCCTTAAAGCTTTTTAGAAAAGCAACAATGGCCCAGTTTCATAGACAGGGCTTAGCCTAAACCAGGATTAGGCCATGATTCAATTAGGACGTTTAAGTGAGTTTTAGAAACATGCCTTAGAGAAAAGCATTGCTGGTGTGCATCTTGAGACAAAACAAAGCCACTGACATGTTTTAAGATCACTCAGTGTTCAAACTGACATTTTAGTCTCTGACTAGGCTTAAGCCTTGTCTGTAAAACAGAGGGTAAATTGTACATTTTAGATTTTTTTTTCTTCTTTTTCCAAAATAAAATTATGACTCTATGGCACTGAAGAGTTAGGCAGGATAGCTGTTTCTGCTTTGGTCTGTTTTCCACAAAGCTAAAAGTGTGGCAGATTAAAAGAATAGCGAGAAACTGTGGACCTGTTGTGTGGCCATACAAGAGATTAATCTACCTCTTGTACTAAGGATGCAGGTGTCTCACAAATCAGCTTCTATACGACAGTCACTAAAATTATTTGAATTTACATTTCATATGTGGAATGTTTACTGCAAAATGAAAACGAAAAATTCAATTATACAATTTACATTGGCCATTTCCTACACAATATGTACATTAAAAACATATTTTAATGCTTTAAACATCACAAAATGAAAACCAAAACTGATATTGTTTTAGATGTCCAAGCAAAAGGGACCATTGATATTGCATTTTCATTGTGATATCCCATGATAATAATTGTATCAAAATTATAAAATGCATTCTGAGCCAAATGTACAAAAATGGTGATTTAAGTGTCTTAAATGGTGATTTAAAGACTTTAAAGAATTTAAATACACCACAATTCTGCCACTAAAAATTTAGGGCCATTACCAGCAATTAAATTCAGATGTAATATTGCTTGGTCTATTATCAAAAAACTGTATTAAAAATCATACAATGACACCGTGACAGTTTTTTGAAAAGGTGTAAGAGCAGTAACGGGTGTGCCTTTAAAAAACTAGGTGCTTGACACCCCAAAGAAAAGCACATTTTTTAAAGAAATGATGAGAAGAAGATGATGATGATGATGATGATGACGATGATTATAGAGTGGTGCACCTGCCAAAGCCATGGCTCCCTGTGTAACTCTG
>JAUMHR010000305.1:2178878-2192698 GCA_032361145.1 Enteromius fasciolatus
GGTATGTGTGGAGAAAACCAAGCACTGCACACCTGTCCAATACAGTCCCAACAGTGAAGCATGGTGGTGGCAGCATCATGCTGTGGGGACAGGACGACTGGTTGCAATTGAGGGAAAGATGAACGCGGCAGGATCTGCAAGGAGGAATGGCAGAAGATCCCCAAATCCAGGTGCGAAAAACCTGTTGCATCTTTCCCAAAAAGACTCATGGCTGTATTAGATCAAAAGGATGCTACTTAAATACTTAGGACCATGTGATTATTTCAGTTTTTCTTTTTTAATAAATCTCAAAAAATGTCAACAATTCTGTGTTTTTCTGTCAATATGGGGTGCTGTGTGTACATTAATGAGAAAAAAAGGAACTTTTAGCATGAAATGATTTTAGCAAATGGCTGCAATATAACAAAGAGTGAAAAATTTAAGGAGGTCTGAATACTTTCCGTAAAAACTGTATGTATGAATATGTGATTATAAAAAGAAACAAATTAATTAAAGGGACAATACAGAAATGAATGACTATATTTAACTGGAATTGATGTAAAAAATTCCAAATGTTTCATAATTTATTATACAAAGTTATTAATTTATTTGTTATTTTTGCATGTTTGGGCCTCCATAAGAAAGCTACATTTGTGGGGATGCAAGAGTATCTGTGACCGCTGGAGGGCGTGGTTGATGCTTATAAAACCTAATTGCGTGGGCTTGTCTCATTCATAACTGTTTATATAGGATTCCACATAGTTTTTGAGAATTTATCTTTTCTGATAACACGAAGAAAATAATGAAACAAGATTTGAGCATTTTCTCCTCTGTTTTCCATAAACTGCTATTGCTGTTCTGTGAGTGTAGTGCAGTTAGCAAAACTTTAATAACTTTACTGAAAAGTAAGGGAACCTGATAAATAAATAAATAAAAATAAAACCAATAAAATAAAATGTATATTTTTTCTTTTTAGCCTTTTTTCTTTTTCTGTATTTGGTTTCTCATAGTTGTCATAGTCGGTGGGGACTGAGTTTCATTTAATTTTGTTCTCTATCAGAAGCTTGGCACACAACGTGAAGGGGGAAAAAGGGTTGAGATGTCCTGGGCCCTCGAAAAGCTGGGAAATTTGGGCTCTCCGGGAGTCATTGCAGTACCTACTCTTGTTTTTGTATCGCCATGTGCCTTGAATACACAAGTAAGACAAAAAATGCAATGGAAAACTTTTTTTTGCCATCCTTAAACTGGCATCATGATTTAGTGAATCAGAATGAAAATCACTAGTGTTTCCTGTTCTCTATTCGTGGTGGTCCACAGCTCCGGTTGCATTGTTTTTTTTGTGCCCAGGACCTCAGTCCAGACCCTGATTTGTATGTTAGTGTACTCAAGGGGCCAAAACTAGTTGCCACAGCAACTGTGTTGAATCTCTCACGGACCCCCCGTCCCCTTCCACCCTCTCTCAGCCTCCCCTCTCAGAACTCTGTGAAACAAAACAAACATTGTCCCTTAACAAGGCACGGAGAGACAGCGTTCTGTTCAGAAGTGCAGGACATTCAGGTCATATTAGTCCTTCCTCATTGAGTTTAGTCTGAGAATAAGAGAGTCCCCACATACAGGACACTCACCACTTTCTCACGTCTGCTAAGGGTGACTTGAAACGGGAAGCCCTGGAATCACCTCACCAGACTGTCATAGCTTTTAAAGGTGTACACAAATATATAAACTTTTTTGTTTATTGTTTGTCAACATTCACCTTGGGATGTGTTTGATGTGAAAGGCTGTGTGATGTAGCCTATTAGTACATTCAGAAAATGCACAGTTTTAGAGGAATTTACAAAATCATTGGTTTGTTTTGACACTGATATGCAACATATATATTTTTATATTTTCTAAGAAAATGTGTTGTGTTTGCCTATGCAAAGATGTGTATTCATCTATATATCCCATAAATAATACTATTCTTATTTAGTCATTTGTCCTTATATTGTTACTTCTTATATTACATAACCTAAACATATATTCCCCGTATATTCAGATGAAGTTGCTTCAGATGCAAAAACCTCAAGTCATCTGAGATTTTTTTTTTTTGAACAATCATTTTATCGAGCTCCTATAATTTCACTTTAATGGTAATGCAATGGTTATTGAAATGATATGTTCAAGAATGTCCAATGTTCTTGTATTATAGCACTAATGTTCCTATTTAATAACTCCCTTGTTTGTGTTGTAATTTTTTTTTTTAATACAGTGACATGATTTTCAACCGTGGATTTTAAAAGTAAAATTGCTAAGTTGCTATTTACCTCTTCGTTTGGAAGTAAATATATATATGTGTGTATATATAGCCTATTTAAAACACACACACACACACACACACACACACACATATATATATATATGTTTGTTTTTTTTAATTAGCCTAGAACTTGTTTCTTTAGCCCTTCAGCCTTATCGCAAGTGAAAAATTATTATTATATTTTTTTAATGTCTGGCATTTAAATAGTCTGCGTTTATAATAAATGTATCGCATTCAATTCTAAAACTGTTAGATGATTAATCGCAACCAAATTTGAGCATGATGTCAAATATTTGTTTGTCCGCTGAGATCAGTAGCATCTCTTGTTCAAAAGGACATTGTCCTGGAAATGACCTCAATAAGAACTTATGACACTGAACAATAAATTTTAGCTGTCGTGCTTAAATGGACAACGAAATAGAGAAAATTTGAATGCAGTTGAATTAAGGATACGTTCATTTCTTTTTGTTTGTATTCTTTCCAAATACAAATATGAACATCAGAACTTGCTACCACAACCTCTCTTAATGTGTGTGTGTTTTTTTTTAATTATTATTAATTCCATGATTTACTGTAGTATAATACTTCCTATCCTTTTAGCATTGAGTGTTGTGAAGAGATTTGTTGATTTGTGGCACAAACTTCATTACAGGGAACAGAGCCTCGTCTGTTCTCCTGCAGTCATTATGGCCAGTGGAGCTCTCCCTTAAAGCCCTGCTCAATTCTCTAATGAGGCCATTCTCTACCTCTCTCACTTGTCTTCTGAATCTCTGACAGGCTCTGAGCGCAAGCCAAAACCACAAGACTGAAGAGGTCCAGCCCCTTCCCAACAACCCCTGCAGCAACACCCAAGTCAGTCTAACCCAAACATTTGTATCTTTGATTTAGTTTATTATGTTTCATGCCCCACTGAATGTTAGATAATTCATTTGAAGATGAGTTTTTCATGAGCCCATCTGGAAAAACGCATCTTTTATATGACTTATGACTCCATGTCTGTGTCTAAACTAACTTTTATACACACTGGCTAGCACAACGAAAGACATGACAAGCGTACAAACGCTGTACTATTGACACATTCTTTGATTCCTACATTGACAAGAAAAGGTGGCAAATCCAAGTGGGTTTTTGTTCACACTCGGCCATTCTGGAAAAACACGTGAATTTTTAGACGGTATCTTGGCAACTCAGCCGTAGTCTGGCTATTGATATTCACAGTAGAAGCTTCCATCTCCTTTTCAGAACAATAGAAACCTTATGGGAATGAAGAAACCAAGTCTGCAAAGACAAATCTTCTCCTTTAGGCCCTGATCGGCATTTGAAAGATTAGTACAACCCTTGACACTATTTCTTGCCGTTTCAAAAAAGAATGAGACAACATAAATTATTTAAAGGCATTTATTGAATAGTTTCATCAACTGTTTATGGACTTTTAAAATAATTTGCTTATGAAAGCTGCTATGTGCAAAAGTTACAATAGTCCCTTGAGGAGGTAAACCATTCGATTTCTGTCTCTTTGTCCTACATGAAGGGGCTCGAAAAGCTAGTTTGCTCAGGGAGGTTGCTTTCAAAAATAATCTATTTACATTCTAATACAGCTGAGTGCTTATATACAGAAGTTGACATTCAGCAGTGTAGATGACTGTTCAGTGGTTATGGAAAAAGTGGCATTAATTAAAATTAGTGATAAATAACATTTGCCTGAGTAACAGACAAAAATTTTTTTGTTTTGCAAGATTTCCTATTATATCAACAAGATGATGTGTTATTTGTGATCTGGTAGTATTCACTGCATTTCTGATCTCACTGAGTGTTTGGCTAAATATTGATACACTCTGAGCTATGTGTAAAATTTATAACTGTCTGTACAGAAAAGTAGAACTATGAATGTGGGACATCTGAAGTCAAAATTACATTGACTTGAGTGGAGACCCTGGTGATATATTAAAGGGATAGTTCACGCAAAAATCTAAACTCTTATATCATTTACTCCCCCTAATGTTCTTCCAACCCTGCGACTTCCTTTCTTCTGCGAACACAACAGAAAATAAAATGAAGAACTATTTTTTCTATATAATGAAAGTCAACACAGCACCCCACTTGGCTTTCAATGTATGGACATAAACATGGAGACATATGACATTAGGGTAAGTAAATTATTGGGTGAATTATCCTTTTAAGACTTTATAGGTACATTGAGCCATCCTGAGATATTATGGAATGAATCTTCAGATTTCTGCCAAACTTTAAATCTTAAAAATGTTTTTTTCCCACAAGGTTTGTACCAAAACCAAAATTGCAATTTGGCCTAAGATAATTTGAACAATGCTAACATGCTCCAACATAACAGTAAGGACTTCTAATGTAATGATGGCCACTGGTGGATAATGGGAAGAAGGTAGGTTGTATAGGTTCCATGTCATCTCATGATGTCATCACTTGGGGACAGGATCCGCCTACTCAGCTGCCAATGGACAAGATGGTTGAACTGTCCTTGGCTTTGTCAAAAAAAATGGAGGACACATCATTGGTGGCCTTGAGCTTGCCTTCAGCGATATTTTGGGTGGATGAAGAGTTGCTCGGTTGGCATTCTTCACAGCAGCAGCAGCAACAGTCCATGAAGGCCTGGCCCAGAGATTTGCACAGGCAAAGTAGCAGCACTGGTGTCACGGATGACTTAAAGAACAGAAAGAACTGGTTTATGAGGGCCAGAAGAGAAGTCACCTCCTCAGACACCTGGATGGGAGCGTACGCCAAAGTCAGGTTGCAAATGTTCTCCGGCAGCGTACAGACACCATAGACCACTGCCAGAGCCATGACCGTGCAGTTGAGCTGCCGTTCGATTTGCTGAGCATGCTGAAGCTTTTGTTTTTTGGATGGAGATCGCTCTTCGGGCCGCTTGGGAGAACTTCCGCTCCCACCGGATACATGACAGGTTGCCAGCTGACAGAGCAGGGTGAACACAACGGGTAGACAGAAGTAACAGCCGAAGTACCACCACATGCGTGCATCGTGGTAGTTGATAACGAGAGAATAGATGGATTCGGGGAGATCTGGATATGGACTCATGATGCAGGTGTCCACTTGGTCACTCTGACCAGGGAGTGTCACCTGGTGCAGCTGCCACAGGAGCAGCTCAGGAGCCGCCAGCACCATGGAGCCAATCCACACCACCGCCAGCTTGGCCAGGACCTTCTGACAATGCTCAACTCGTCGGGCCTTTGGCATGGAGCTTGTGGCAGCATGGAAGCGGTCAATGCCCAAAGCGCACAGACTGAAGGTTGCCACGCCGAGAGAGGTTACCTGGAGGGTGTGCAAAACATCATTATTGCTATAATATATGTTCGTCTTTATGAGATACAGTAAAAATAAACGATTAGATTAAGGATGCATCTATATTAAAACTGTGGTCAAAATAGACAGCTTTGTATTTCATGTAACATTTATTTTATTAGTTTTACTTCAATAAAGATTCTGTTCCAAAAAGAAAACACAAAGTTTATATAAGGATCAAAACAGTATAGTGTATAATAATTTATATTCATTAGAGACTTGATTAAAAAAAAATTATATTCCTATTCAATTAGTTTATATTTGAAAATGTCACTAGCTCACTTAAAGCTAATATTACTAGATAAACTTTAAAACAATGTTAAAACAAGGGAAAATGCACAATTAAATAGATATATAAAGATATAACATTGTCAAATTATATATAACTAATATGGTGCTGATACATTCTGCATGTAATAAATTGAATGTAATAAATAGCAATCGTAGATTTACATATAGATTTGTAATTTAGTGTGATTTCTACATGGGTGTTTGTAATTGTTAATTCTATGTGATTTATGAAAACATTAAAATTAAAAGGTTATGTTACATAGTCTCGAGTGTTTTGAAATCCAGAATACTGTGTTTGTCTGAATTTAAAGGTTCCTGTGAAAAAAATATTGGCACTATATAAACTTTGGCCACATTTTCAATATATTTTTCTTGTAATTTAGGCCGTGAGAAATCAAGATTAAATGTAAGCTTGACACTACGCCGTAGAAGGGCCTCACCTCTATGTAAGGCACAACTCTGCAGGAGAAATCTCCCAGCAGCCTCTTATTGGTGAGTTCGTTAAAGACCACCACAGGCAGACAGAAGCACAACACTAGAAAATCCCAAAAAGCAAGACTTGCAAGAAAGTAGTTCCATGCGCTCCTCATGAAGTAATTTTGCCACACAATGCACATTACTGCCAGATTACCCACGACGCCGAAGGCAAACACCACAAAAGCCAGAAAGAGAATCCCATAAGCGCTGTAAGAACTGTCAGTGATGGGAAACAAAGGATTGTGGATTTTTGTGATGCTCCTTTTTGTTGGATCGCTATTAGGAACCTGTTCACCCGTCACATCAGTGCTGTTTCCATTTTCAGCCAGTGAGGAATTGGCCATCTCTGTGAAGGGCAAAGGACTTGTAGTTTGTGATTCCATGGATCCTTTATCTTCATCTTCCACATCGAGCAATTCTTGCTCTGTGCTTTCTTGTGAATCATGTTGATTGAAACTATCCTCCTCGGTGGGTGTCGTGTCTTGACTTCCTCTTTTTGCTTCTGAAGCACAAGCACTCAGAAGCAAAGCCAGTGTCATAAGATAAATCAGTTTATAATCTTGTATCCCCATCTTCAAGGCAAAGTCCAGTAATTGCTTCAAAATTAGAATCTAAAAACAGACAGCAGGGGCTGAGGTAAAGACCCTGGTGTTGCAGTTTGGGATACCTTGTGCCAAAAGGCTGTTTTCTGCAGTCCTGTTGACCAGAGAGCAGCTCTCTTATCAAAGCTATGGATGGCTGCTCCCTCTCATTAGGGGTCTATGGAGTCACACCCCCTTTTCAGCACTCCCTTACTGACTGATGGGTGTGATTGCCCTCTGCTGGCATTAAAATGATATTTATAATATCATTAGTTTTTAACAAGCTGTGACGAAATTAATAGATGAAACAAAATGCATGAATGTACATACTGTACTAACCCCCAGAAGTTGAGATCTTCAAATGTTTTTGAAACAAGGCTCACCAGGGCTTTAATATCTGCAATTTATTCCTGTGGTTTCAGCATCCATTACTCCGATCTTTAAAGTCATATGATCCTTCAGAAATGATTCTAATATGCCAGTTTGTGCAAGTTAATAGTAATTCTTATCACCTGTTTGTTACATTTTTTAAAGGTCAAAAAGCTGGTTAAACAATCCTGTACAGGAATCTTCTAGGAATCCAGACGGGTTAGAAGAGTTGATTGCTTCCAGGAAAGATTAGATTGCGTTAGATTAGAATAGAAAAGAAACCGGAAAACAACACATATAAGTGTAAAAATACACACTATGTCTATGTGTTTAATATCTGTTCAGCAGAGTTTGCGATACAAGCGCTCTTGATTTTTTATTTATTTTTTGGCTGCAGTTCCTGACTTGGTCTGGGGAGGTCGCAGTTTTCAAAACAACAGAAATGGCAATGGCCCTTCACAGACCACGAGAAATAAAGTGCTAAAATGTTCAATGGATGCAAAATGACCGCAGTCAAATGTACTGTGTGTGCCAAAATGTGTCAGCTACACGCTTTCAGAATCCTTTCTTTTGGTGTCAACAGTTTTGTGTATAAGCAACACTAACAATGTCTGAAATGCTGCTATATTGATTCCGAAATGTGTTCCTTCTCTTTCCTTTTGGTGTTTGCATAATGTATTTGCATGACATCATTCATTAATTTTTAAATATGCCCAATACTGAAATCCATTAGTTAACCAATGAGTTTAACATGCAGAAAGCTGAGTTTGTTAGCTCAAGATTATTTGCTCTAGATAGGCCTAGTATGATTTAATTTGATGCCACTAATATAATTCTGTGTGAAATTTGTTCTTAATGGCTGCTCAGCTAATGGTTCTCATAGAAAACAGCTGTGTATGAGATTGTAATTAATTGATTGTATACTATAAACGTTAAGACACTCTACGTAAGTGTCATCACGCATTTCTTTGCGCATTGGAGTCACTGCATACATGGCTGCTAAAATTTATGGGCAGCAATATTACGAAACAGAAAGGAGTGGAACATTTACATATTTTGTGGGTATGGTTGGTGGATAGATTATCTTTATGGATGATATTATCTCTCAGCTCTGCACTCACATGCATGCAAAAAGCATCCTTTTCAACAAAACATCCCATCTACATCAGTCAGAAAGAGTTATGTGTGCACATATAGCATCCTACAATCAATTAAGATATATAATGCATTTATATTGTCGTAATACTTAGCTACTGTTTATCTAGTATGAACAGTTGAAATTTACTCACCCTCAAGCTTTCATAGACATATTTGTTTCTTCATTGGAAAAGATTTGGATATATTTTGCCTTATATCACTTGCTCACCAGTGGATCCTCTGCAGTGAATGGGTGCCATCAGAATGTACAAACAGCTGATTTAAAACATCTCAAAATTTCACAAGCAATCCACACGACTCCAGTCCAAATTAACGTTTTGTGAACAGCTGCAAGTTTACTTTTTGTGTTTTATTATTATTTAGTATTATTTTAAATATTAATCATTATAGCGACTTATTGCAAAACCATAGCAAGTGCTTTAAGATATCTGATACCAACAGGAAATGTCATCTAATACTAATGAGAGCATCATTAGTGGTTACTCTGAGAGAGACTTTTTCTGGGTTTTACTCTGCTCCATTTACAGGAAATGCGTGATGTTTCATATCTGGGATAAATGCTGATGCTAAAGGCATTTAGATTTTTCATTAAAATTACAGCGTTTCTGAACCAAATTAACAAATTAAGTCAACAAAGTGATGTTTTAAAACTGACAGAAAGCATTTTTTGTGGTATTATAGTTTTCGTCATGTTTGATAAGTGGGCTGAGGCGTTGTAGACGTCTCCCTGTGTCAATAAGGATATGAGGAACAAACTGTGAGTAAAGCTGGAGTATCCTTTGGTCATGTGCCTTATATGAGCATAGCATGCACACACAGACACACACACACACACGTGGTATTGCCCTACACTGACCCTAAACATACCCCTTACAGGAAACTATGTGCATTTTTAGATTTTTAAAAAACTTAATTCTGTGTGATTTATAAGCTTGTTTCCTCATGGGGACTTAACAAATGTCCCCACAAGGTCAAAATGTACTTGTATTATATTATTGTATTACACCCCATAAGGTGATAAATACCAGGTGCACTCACACACACATACACACTTCTTAGTTAACACTCTCAGTTGATATTTGGCACATTTCTCAAATGTTTACTTTTTAACGCTTGTATTAAGTAGTCATATTATGTAGTTTACAGCTCATGCAAGTTTTCGCCAGTCTCACTTGACGGTCTGTTAAGACTCGTTAATATGCTGTCAGCCAAAATCTGTGTATGACCTTGCCCTTATAGGGAGCGCTGAGCTAAAAGTGAGATTTAATGAGTCAATGGAGGGGAGCAAAGAACCTGTAAAATACTGGGCTTTGAGATAATGTGAATAGAAAAATATTTCCAAATGAGGCCATAGCTTGGTCACAAAAAAAAATCCTCTATGGTGTCAGAAATGATGTTGTGCTTGCATGTGATGTATTCACTGACCGAAGAGCTAATTAGAAAAAAATCATAATTTAGAAAAGCCAGCACTTCATTTATTGTATTCAAAAAAAAAAAAAAACGGTAAGAAGCTTTGCTAATGTGCAAAGTGGTTTTAATGTAATTTCGGGACTCCAGATCTGAGAACATATTGCTCAGCTCTGTGACTTCAGCAACTCATGTCTCACTCACGTATTGTGTGCCTACATTCCCAAAATATGCCAGTAATTCCTCAACTAGTGTTTTTATTAGAAACACAAGGTTGCAGAAGAAGAGAGAGTGGGAAAGTCGTAATAAACTTCTAATTGACTTTCAGTGCCAGCCAGCAATGCAAATCCAGCCACAATCGCATCCCATACCTCCTGAAGCTTGATTTGAATGCAAATTTGCCTGGACATCCATTTTGAATACGTGAAAACACGGCTTGACATTCAGGGGGAAGTACTTGTGCACAGATGTGATTTTGCATGTCACAGATTTGTGCGTAGGTATCCTTTCTTGCTGATGGCGGTGTTTCCATGGCTCCTTATATTTTATATACCAACTTGACATATTGTGACCTTTTCATACATAAATGAATGGAAAGATGGGTTGCACCTTTTTCAACTGTGAATCTAAAGCCTCTCAGCATAAACCACAACACATCGAAGTGTGAAACTCTTTTGCTGTAGTAACTGTCAGCACAAGAATCAAGCTCAAGAATATAGAGCTGCTGGAGCTTCAAATATAAATAATATTCATTTAAAGCTAATAAGTCTATTATAGCACAAAGACATCACTTTGTCGGATCAGATTGATATGACTAAAACTTGTTGCTGAATTTGCGTGTAAAAACAAAATTAGATTCTGGGTCTATATTTAAACCAAAAGCCCCTTGTATTGTGCTGCTGAATATCATGTTTTGCCTTATGAACTAAAGCAGGAAATTTCGTCCAAGTTTATAAAATGATGGGTGGGTCTGTTTTTATAGAAGCCTGTACAGCTTTCTCACACAGTAACTATTTCATACTCCTTTTTAATATAATGCACTTTGTAATATAATGCTAGTCAGATTATACATTAGATTTAACTATACTAAAAACAAAATTCACCATGTTAAAGGCGTTTCAGTTACACAATAAAATGACACAGCTGGGCCTACGTAGTTTTAAATTAAACACGCCATATAGCTCATGTTGTAACAAAAACAGCAGTAGTGTCATTGATTGTTTTAGCTTTATTTTTCTGTCAGGGCCCTCGGTTACACTGTGCAGAGGTTGTTAGCGAGCCTCATCTGTATTCTTCCACGCGGTGCCTCCCCTACAGGCGTGTTTTGACTTGACAAAGTTACGCGTGCTTCCTGGTTTGAAGCACTATGACCTCAGGTACGCCGCAAAACTCCAACAACGAGTACCTTCAGCGTCTTGGACCTCTGCGCTTGACATTCCCAGCTGCACATCCACCCGGGGATTCACTTTTGTAGTATTTCTTTCTTCTGCGCGTTTTCCAACTCTGCCGTGATGCATTTATACTTCAACTGTGGGTGAAGCGCATGCCTACACCCGCTTTATCAGGAAGAGTTTGTAAGTGTCCGGGCTTCTCAAGATCAGATAGAAGCGTCCAGACTCCTGCGTTCTGTAAATATCAAAGATGTCTGATTCAGCGTCCAGTTTTCTGCATATAGGGGATATTGTCTCCCTGTATGCGGAGGGAACTGTCAATGGATTTATAAGCACACTGGGGTAAGCGACTCTTCTTTCATTGACTTTCTGTCTTCCTGCCTGCCTTCAGCTCAGCCCAAGATCCTGCATAAAATACAGTAATGTTCATAAGAAACGCTGTAAATCATATATATCGTTGTATATTTAATTTCTCATCAGCTGAGTTTATTATCAGATTAAATGACTGGCATTTGAGTCTTGAGAACTCCAGCTTTGTTCTTTTTCTTTGCTAGTTGGGTGTACTGTGGCTTACTTTTACTCTGAGCTTTGATGTGTTTGAGTTTATGGTTTGCAAAAAGATCGAGAGCTGCACACAGGTGTGCAGTTAAGTTGCAGTGCATGGTTAACTGCCTAGAATCATAATTTAATTCAATTTGGATTGATAGGCAGACAAATATTGCAAACACAGCATGCCCATGCATGTGCATGTTATACATATTTTATATACAGCCAGGACGTCACACAAATTTTGAGTTTTATACAGAACTTTAAGAAAAATCCATTCAGACAGCTTAATTTGATGTCCATGCTCTTAAAAAAAGCATTTACATTTACAATGAAGCTTGTTAGTGATTGAGAAAACTTTATGCGTTCTTCACACTTTATGAACTTTTCAGGGAACAGCTTAATGTTGTTTTAATGTCAGGAAACACCACCCTTGTTTTGGTTTCAGGCCAGATGCAAGAACAAAAAGATGGAGACAAGTCATCTTAAAAAGCAAGTGTTCGCAGGAATGGCTCTCTGAAACAGCATTCAGAAGTGTCCAGGGTTTTTCCTTGGGCTATTTTAGCCATTCAGGCTCAACGAGTGTCTTATTGTACTGGTGTGGCAACCTATAAACACGTTTTAACCTGTTTCTAAGACACTCTCAAAGGCTGTTTGCAGTTGTAGGCTACTCTTAGGGGTATTATTCAGTAGGACTGGATATATAATATAACATAATTAGACCTTAAAGTCTCCTAGGCAGAGCATTTGGACATTATGATTTAAAGTATTTAGCAGGATGTCCACCAGAAGTCTGAAAATTATGCCAGGACATGCCATGTCATGACTTGTAACTCTTTATGACCGCTGATATCGGTGTGCCTCATGAAGGCTTTTGAAGCATTTTATTGAGATGACTCTGTGTTTACCTTCCCAGGCTGGTGGATGATCGTTGTGTCGTGGAGCCAGCAGGTGGAGATCTAGATGACCCTCCCAAAAAATTCAGAGGTATTTTATACTTTTTAACATAATCTTTCACGCTGCTAAATGTAGCTCCAGAATAATCATCACATACTGTAGCTAGAGGTTTGCGATCCCTAGAGATGACGACATGTTACATTTTAGCTAAATATGCATCCTAGCTAAAACAAATAATAACTTGGATTACAGATTAATCATAATATATGAAAAGTTTTTAAAAAAAATTTAAAATATGAATTTTTGTATTGTTCCAGTGTTTGTCTTGTTGCCAAGCCAGTTTTCCAAATGTAATGAACTAAACTAAATTATTTTTTTTCAACTCAAATCAAATTAATGTCCATTCAGTATATCAAAATATTTGGTAAGAAGCTATATAATAATATACAGTATTATTATTATTTTTTTAAAATGTGTGTTTAATTTATGCATTTAACCTAACTTGTATTTTATTTCAACTTTTTCGTTTTAATGAAATTATTTTATTAGTTTCAGCATATATGAAAGTGATAATAAAGTGAAAAGTACCATGTGAAATAACTAGGGCTGGTTTTGAGTTACCTGGTATTGCTTTGTTATATTTACTTTAGTCTTGTTGAGCAAGCTGCTATTTATGCTAGTGTTGGTTTGTTGGTAACTAACTGGGTCAACAATTCAAGTAACCTCAAACCATGAACCCCTCAACCAGTTAAAGTTAGATCTGATCTGCAGATGATACAAAAGTTTAGTTGAGATCAAATATGAGTGAATACAAAATTGTCTTTTTGGTGTTTCCTGTCCAAAGCAATTATTAAAAATTTATTTATTTATTTATTTTTTTTCAAGAAAATTTAATATTTTTGGGCTCTCAAGAACAGTGTCTACAGTTTTAAATTAAGTTTTTTAAATGTATTTATTTATTTCATTTTCCAAAATCACACAATTCCTACAAATGGTATTTATTTATTTTTAGACTGCCTCTTTAAGGTTTATCCCATGAACCGATATTCTGCTCAGAAACAGTTCTGGAAGGCTAAACAGGCGAAACATGAGAAG
>JAUMHR010000305.1:2193564-2210219 GCA_032361145.1 Enteromius fasciolatus
TCTATCAAACAGCTGAAATGTGCAGTTCTGTGAAGTAAACCTTGTTTCTAGAAACAAAAGATTAAGAGTTATCCTAGTCACCCAATGTAATCATGCATTTCATTCAGGATATAAGGTCCAACGCCAACTATGGACTCTAAAAAAAGAGTTATTATATGACTATGTAAAAAAAGATACTTCTGTAATATGGGGACACTGGGAGTTGACTGGATCTTGAAAACTGGGTGGTTATTTTCAGAATAGATTAAGGTAATAGGCTGGACATGGTCTGTACAGTATATGACATTTGGAGATGGGTTTGTAATATTAGCAATGAATGAAATGAAAGCCATTTTGATGAAAGATAATGCAGACAAATATTTAGTTTCTTTGGAATAACATGCATGCATCAATGACTCTTGCACAGTACGTGTATTAATAAAATAAACAAAGTCACTTTGGATTTTATGTTGACTTGTGTAGACTTGTGTTGAGTTTGTTGAAGGGGTCACAACTATGCCCATGTCTTTATCTGAGTCCAAAAAGGCCTGTTTCCTCCCTGTTAGTGACGTCAGTTGCAGATAATTGCCTACAGCAATGCCACACTATAGGAAATGGTGCCTTTTCCTGTTACTATAGAGTCTCTTAAAATAAAAAAAGAGCTTTCCTATGTCCAGTGATTCCTTTCTTAATAAGCCAACTTGCTTTTTTAATTTTTATTTATTTATTTTGAGAGAGGAGGTGCAACCATATTATAATGTACACATTCAAGATATTTGCAAGTGTTTTTTTTTTTTAGAGAAAAAGGAAGTGCTTTCTTTCTAATAAGCTCTCTTGTAGGTGCTGTGGAAAAAAGCTATGAACCACAAAGTCTGTGTGGTAAAGTGACAGGGTGTTGTTGGCACGATGGTCTTGAGTGACTTGCATGTATAAAAAGTCAGCAACAGTATGATTTAACACAAAAATATTTCTGTATAACTTTAAAAAATTATATTTATTAATTAAAATCATAACAGCTCTCCCGCCAGGTAATAAAATGTGTTATTGACACCGTGTGTGGCTAACCCAACCCTATTATAGAGCCAAAACGTTTACTGACCAGAAGTTTTTTATTCTAATAAATGCTGATGTGTTTTCAGCTCCTGCACATGAAGAGCAACAAGTATTTGACAGTGAATAAGCGTCTTCCAGCATTACTGGAGAAGAACGCAATGCGTGTCACTCTTGATGGGACGGGGAATGAGGGATCCTGGCTTTTCATCCAACCTTTCTGGAAACTCCGAGCCAATGGAGACAATGTAATTCACGCATACATATGCAAGCACACTAGAAACTTGAAAGTCACACTGTATAAACAAGTTTTTTTAACGCTAAAATTATAGATTTTGCATAGATTTGAAGCCAGTTTAGACCATTAATATTATTATACTTAGTTAAGTAAAATTGCTAACTGAAAGAAAATAAAACTTTCATTTCAGCTAGTTTCCAAATGTCCATTTTTAATTTAGTTAACTTGATGTAATAAAATAGCTAAAATTAAAACTCATGAAAAAATAAAGACAACAGCAAAATTACTGAACCTTTGACCAAATTTAAAAAAGAAAATGGGAAATGCAAAAATGAAAACATAAAATATTAATAAAAGCTGTATTAGTATTGCTAGGATACTAAAATATCACTGCTTTCCTCCCATAGCTTTCGTGACTGAAATAAACAAATATGCAATTGTAAAATATAAATTGGTTGAAGTATTTATGTTATTCAGTATTTGTTTAATTTATCCTAAATTTAATAGAAAATGTAATTTTTACACAAGCTCTGTTTTCTGTATGTAAAAATCTTTTGACTTTTTTAAATATTGAAAAATAGTTTTTGTATTTTTGCTTTTTTTTTTTAAATTATATACTGTATATATTTTTGGTTTTGGGCTGAGTTATAACCTTGCATGCTTAATGACAGTCACCTTTATACCTATATTCACTTTGTACCTAGATACACATACATACGTTTTTTGATGCCATACATTTACCTGCAAACCTAATAATTACATATCATAGTCTATACAAACACACACACATACTCAGCGCACACACAACCACATGCACACTCGCAAAGTTAGGTAAAATGCATGCAAATGACTCTATAAACATACTGTATAAACAGGTTTGCCAAGCTAATCCGACTTTAAATGTTTGTAGATTGCTTCTCCCTTGTGTAAACTGATAGAGGTGTACATATTTGCTTTTTAGATATCTCTGGCTGTGACAGTCATATTGAGCCCCTAACTGAATCCTTTCCACTCCATTTCAGGTGGTAGTTGGCGATAAGGTTATCATGAATCCTGTGAATGCTGGACAGCCTCTACATGCCAGTAATTATGAGCTTCCCGATCACCCAGGGTGCAAAGAGGTGGGACTGTTTGAGAAGACATGATCAGTTTGCCTTGAAGTTCTTTGTCAACATGCATGTGAAGTACACAGATGGATTGTGGTTGATGACAAGCAGCCCAAAAGATATATTTACTTTTGACTTAACTTGAGACTGTGAACTATTTGTTGTAATTTCTGCAAAATGCTCTTGTTTTTTGAGATTAATAATGGTTCTGTGAATGAAAGTCAGCAAAAGAAGCTGAAAGATGTGCTATGTGCCACTCTCTTGTAGTAATTTGAGACTGCCCCCTACAGATCAATTCAGTCAACAGCAACACCAGCTGGAAGATCAGTCTGTTTATGATGTTCAGTGACCATAAAGATGAAGTCCTTAAGGGAGTAAGTGCACATGCAAAAGTCATTATTACAAACCTGCTGTTTTTAACATTAGTGCTTAACCGTGTTGCATGTTTTCAGCTTTTTCATACACCATAGCCTCATTTTCAAACCAGTATGATATATATCCAAAGCCATGCCATGTTAATATCTCATAATTAAAGTCCTGTTCATGCATAGGGAGATGTGGTGAGGCTTTTCCATGCAGAACAGGAGAAGTTTCTGACCTGTGACGAGTACAAGGCTAAGCTTCATGTGTTCCTGCGCACAACTCTTCGTCAGTCTGCTACTTCAGCCACCAGCTCCAATGCATTATGGGAGGTTGAGGTAAGAGCCTCCTCATAGATTGATTTAGCAGATTTCCTGCTAAATCCTGGTGGGAATTAGATTTGGATGTGTGTGGGACCGTGAATAGATGAATGTTAATATATTAGTTGTTTTTAATTTTAATTCACGTATTATATCATGTATTTTTTTAGAAGCCTGTAAGAAAACCTGATTCTTTTTTATATGATTTGAAGATGCAATCATGAGAGATAAAGTTATCAGTTTTAACTTTTACGGATACATTTTAAAAGGTCCTTTTGTCTGTTTGGAGGTGGAAAGGTGCCTCCATAATGTTTGTTTGTTGGTTGTAGGTGGTTCACCACGATCCGTGTCGTGGAGGAGCAGGACATTGGAACAGCCTGTACCGATTCAAACACTTGGCCACAGGAAACTATCTTGCTGCTGAAGTAATTCCCAGCTGCATTTATAGTAATCTCATATACAGTATGCTTTGATAATATTGGAAGAACTTATTTATGTTATTATTTGTCTTGCAGGAGAATCCAGGTTATAAAGAAAACGTTAATGACATAGAGGTTGGTTAAAATGACATGTTGTGTATGACTTGTTGCATGATAACCAATGGAAAAACCTTGCTCGATAAAGTGTCTTACTTGTACTTTGTCCATAGGTGGATAGTAGCCGTATCAAGAGAAGCCTAGGAGAGAGGATAAAATACAAGCTAGCTGCAGTGCCTCATGGGAATGACATCGCCTCTTTGTTTGAGTTGGACCCCACCACACTGCAGAAGACTGACTCATTCGTGCCACGGTATTCAGTTTTATGCTTTACTCTAATTCTATTTGTTTTGCTGCATTCTGTAAGATAAAGGGATTTGTTAATTGCAACCTAATTGCATGTTCAATTTCTCAATTTCTATCAGAAATTCTTACGTTCGATTCCGTCACCTGTGCACAAACACTTGGATCCAAAGCACCAACATTCCCATTGACATTGACGAGGAGAGGCCTATTCGATTAATGGTAAAGACCTTTCTCCGTACTGTCTGTTTGTCTAAAGCTTTGTTTTATATGAATCTTGAAGTATCGCATCAGAAAAGAGTGATGGAAAAGCTGAATTTCTAATAAAAAAAGTCACGTTTGTCTGAGATGGTTATTGATTTGTGAGGAAATCATGCATTTTGAGAAGAAATTCCTCCAAGCATGTGACTTTGCGCTATGGAATGGCAAATCCTGATTAACCAGTTTATGGATCTTGTTCCACAGCATCTGAAATGTTTTTGTAAGTTCAAACACTTTTTTGAAGTGTTCGTCTTGGTTATTCGGAAATGCCTGAGCAAAATCAGTCGTTAAAGTATAATTGTCTCCCAGAACTTTTACATGACTGCGTTCCCAAACAGCAGGCATCCACCTCCGAAGAGCATATCTAGATTCATTGTGTTTCTTCTGCTCATTCTGAGGTGCAAGTTATTTATTATATAGGAAAATTATTATATATTCTCTTACTTCTCCTACTTTATAGTTCCAGTTTCTCAGGAAGTGACAATATTATTCTGTTTGACTCATTTGATGGAAACGGTGCTTGTTCGCAAATGTTGTATGTGATATTTCAATTTTGCGCACATTAAATTCACAAGTCTCTTCTTAATGATGAAAATTCTGTATATATCTATGTCTGAAATATTTAATTGTGACTTTAATTAATTTTATTTATTTATTCTGCATTGCTAAGTGTTGTATATCAGATAATTTAATAATTTTTAAATTATTGAAAATAATTTAATGAGTTTTATTACACTATAGGTCAAAAGTTTGGGGTTGATAAGAGATTTGTTTAAGGAAATGTGTTTTGGTATATCTATATTAATATATTTTATGTAATATTGTTTTATTTTATGTTTTTATATTTATTTTAATGTATTTTAAAATGTAATTAATACCTCTGATGGCAAACCTACATTTATTTATTTATTTAATACATTTATTTTGGGGGGAAATTAGGTATATTTATTTCAAGATTATTTGATTTATTGAACATTCAAAAGAACTGCGTTTGTTTCTATATTTATTTATTTTAGTATTCACTTCCTTCTCTTCTTCTGCTAGCTGGGCACCTGCCCCACCAAAGAAGACAAGGAAGCCTTTGCCATTGTCTCTGTGCCGGTCATGGAGATTAGAGATCTAGACTTTGCAAATGATGCCAGCCTCATGTTAAGCACTGTCGTCGACAAGTTCAACTTCGGTTTCCTCAGTCCTAATGACAGAAGGTACAGTATATGATATACAGTACATGATACGCAAGCACCAAATCAGAGTCTTCATCTGAGGTTTTAGCTGTGGTTTTTACCTTGTGTATATATTTGTAAAGTAAACATATTGTGTCAGAGCTTCATGCACCTTCTCTGTGCACAGGTATACCATTAAACTGCTGGAGGATGTGGTTTTCTTTGTCGTCGATCAGTTTAATAATGGCCAGCCAGCTCTGGAGGTGATGATGAACAAGCCCAACCGAGAGAGACAGAAACTTATGAGAGAGCAGAATATTCTCAAACAGGTCAATTGGAAAGTTATGGTGTTGGCTATAGTTGAACCATCACTGTTGGTGAATGATCTAGTGAATGGTCTTGTTGTGTCTATTTCTGCTTAGATATTTGGGATCATTAAAGCCCCATTTAAAGAGAGGGGCACTGATCCGGCTCTGCTAACGTTGGATGAGCTGTCTGACCAAAAATACGCCCCCTATCAATACATGCTCAGACTGTGCTACAGGGTGCTGCGTCATTCACAAGAAGACTACCGTAAGAATCAGGTACTCCAATCCATGCTTACACAGGTGCTCAAGGATGGTAAATTGTATGAATAGTCACTTCATGTCACACTACAAAGAGCGACAAGACGTTCAGAAACGGGGATATATTTTACAGGAACACATAGCCAAGCAGTTTGGAATGATGCAGTCTCAGATCGGCTATGATATTCTGGCTGAGGACACCATTACAGCCCTGCTACACAACAACCGCAAACTGCTGGAGAAACACATCACTAAAACCGAGGTGGAGACTTTCGTCAGTCTGGTTCGTAAGAACAGGGAGCCCAGGTTGGTGTTTCCATCAGATAAACCTTAAAATTGGGAATTTTCTAAATTGTGTTTTAGTAGTGGAAATTAATACTATCTTTAAATTTATAAACATTTTGTCGTGCCAAGGTTAAAATTCTCATTTTGAGTGAAAAATATTTAAATTGACTGTAAAAGTCATTTGTAATTGCCTGGTAATTCATTTATTGGTAATTTTTGAAGCTTCTCCCTATTTTCTGTATTAATTATTTGGCTGTGTATAAAAAAATCATTATTTTTGTTTTTACACTGCACATACAGAATAACTGTTTTCATGCATGGATAACGCTTAAGTGACTTATAACTTATAATGTACATTTGAAAGTGCAACACAGCCATCGTCACAAATTTGTAATGAGAATCATTAATAAATCAGCTGACAATAAAAGAGAAGCTAAAATAAAAGCTTTATGGCTCAACATTTGAAAAAAAAAATCTGGACAGACATCAAAATTAGTATTATGCTAGAATTTTATTGTTGTTCTGAAGATGATGATTATTATTATTACTATATATTGAATAGGGGTTGAAATAGGTTTTTTTTTTTGTCCGTAACTTAAACCACATCTTTGTCTGCTTATTCACGTTTTAATTTTCAGGTTTCTGGACTATCTATCAGACTTATGTGTGTCCAATAATGTTGCGATCCCAGTAACTCAAGAGCTGATCTGTAAATGTGTGCTGGATGCCAAAAACCAGGATATTCTCATGAAAACGGAGTAAGTCCACAAAGAATTTAGTGGTGTTTCTGTCTTGGGCTGTGTCTGTTTTGCTCATGTGAGTTCTGTGTGTGTTTGTGAAGGCGGCGGGCCGCTAAAGACACACAGCACACCTCTGAGTATTTGGAAGAGTTTGGAGAGGAGGATGAAGTTTGGCTGATCTGGTCTGAGAAGGAGAGCGAGACCCATGAGAAAAGCATTCGACAGCTTGCCCAAGAGGCCCGGCAAGGGAATGTGCATGACGAAAATGTGCTGACATATTACAGGTAATGAAAAGAAGAAATAACTAGGCCTGTCAGTTGATTAAATACTTTCATCATAAATGGCATGCTGAAATAATTCAATAGTTTTGTGCTGTATAGACTAAATCTGAACAGCAACTATTTTATTATTGCTGCCAATAATTCATCTGTTTACAGCTGCACAAATATGTTTTTTTCCCCCCCCCCCAGGTACCAGCTCAAACTGTTTGCACGAATGTGTTTTGATCGCCAGTATCTGGCCATAGATGAGATCTCAAAGCAGCTGGATGTGGAGCTGATTTCCCTCTGCATGATGGATGAGGCTCTTCCCTTTGACCTGCGGGCGTCTTTCTGTAGACTCATGCTACATGCACACGTCGATCGTGACCCTCAGGAGCTTGTGACACCCATCAAGTTTGCTCGTCTGTGGACCGAGATCCCCACGTCTATCAGCATCAAAGAGTGTGTTCATATACCCACACAAATCAACTTATATAATATTGAATTTTAAAGCATACTCTGCTACACTAAAAACTCCTCCTTTTGAGTGATATGTAAAGACATTAACATTTTATATTGCAGTTTACACTGTTTAAACAATGAACTGCAATTATGCTGTTTTCTATTATAGTTATGACTCTCACTTGGACTATTCACGAGACAATAAAAAGAACAAGTTTGCCAATACAATGGCTTTTATGGAGGAGTACCTCAACAACGTTCTCATTGATGACCTACCTTTTGCCAATGAGGAGAAAAACAAGCTTACATATGAGGTACGGTTATGTCAAGATGACACGCTTTAACATGTAAATGAACATGTACATAATAACACTAATAATCCTAAATGACATTCACATTTTTGCTTTATTTACACTGTGTGTAGGTGGTGAGCTTGGCGCGACATCTCATCTACTTTGGGTTCTACAGTTTTTTTGAGCTTCTGAGGTTAACTCGCACTCTCCTAGGAATCATAGACTGCACTCCGAGTAACGCTAACATCAATCCAATGTTTAGCGATGATGGCAGTGGTTAGTATTAAAAAAACAATCTTTTTTTAGGTGTATACAAGGTTACTATGAAAACCTGTTTCCGCCATTGAAACAAACCAAAAAAAAGGTTATTTGCGGACTTTTTATTTTTTTTACTTTAAACTTGAAAATGCAAGTTAGTGTATAAAGGTAGAATTGTGAGATACAAAAGCTGCAATTGTGAGATCATTATAAAGTCCAATTTTGAGGGGAACAAAGACAATCTAACAATTCTCATTGTACAACTATAATTGTGAGTTTGTATTTCGAGAACCAAAGTCAGAATTTTTAATGTAAACTTGCAATTATATGAAAACAAGATATGAAGTGTGTGGTAAAATGTTGTAATTACCTTTATTTTTTATTCAGTAATGGAAACGGCTTTCATAGGTTTCAAACGAAACCACACAACTAAACTTCCTAGAATCCCAGTGTTCAAAATCACCCATAAAACAGTTTCGTCTTCCTAGGTAAGAACGTCAGGCGATCCATTCATGGCATGGGGCAGATGATGTCCACCATGGTGTTAAACCGCAAGCCGTCCCTGTTCTCCACCCCTGGTCGCCCTGGTGCTCTAGACAGCCAGGCTGGCAGTAAAGATAGCATTGACACACAGGACATCACTGTCATGGACACCAAACTGAAAATCCTTGAAATATTACAGGTAGGTGCTTTGGAAGATGGCAACAGCTTTATGCTGTCAGTGCTGGGAATATGTAAAACTCCTAATGGTTTTGTGCAGTTCATCCTCAGTGTACGACTGGACTATCGGCTTTCTTTCCTGCTGTCCGTCTTCAAGAAGGAGTTTGTGGAGGTCTATCCTATGGGGGATGCAGATGCAACGCATCATACGGAGCATGAGGGTAAAGATGTTTAGATGCATATTTAAAATGAAACTCTTGTAAGTGTCACAACTGGACTACTAATCAAATAACATTTATAATACTAACAATATCTAAAATTGCATTACTTTCAAATTACAACATAATCATTCTTCCATGTACTAATCCCTCTACTCTATTTTTCATCTGCGTTTTTGTGTTTGTCTCAGAGCCTCGTTCTGGTGAGAGTGGCAATGTTTCATTATTTCTTGATTCTTAAAATTAATTCCTTAAAGATGTAGTGTGTAATTTTCGATGTTAAAATGCTTTCTCCTATCACTAAATTTGTACATTGTTACATTGAAAAAATGGTTTGATTTTTGCAGTTTCATTTGATGCTGCTGGTGGCTCTGAAATTACACACTTTAACTTTAATGGATGAATTAAATGTAGATTAGAAGTAGATGTAGTCATGCTTGAATTGGTTTTCAGATTTCATATTTATTTATTAATTAATATTTGAAACAGCTTCCATCAACCTCCAGCACATTGGAGAGCAGGCAGAGGCCATGTTTGGAATTAGGTATGTTAATGAACCATTAATTCTATTTCCACATGACTGTTTATCATGTGTGTGACACTCATGAGATTAAAGCTCTCTTTGACTTTACTCTGATCGTACAGTAAAGGGAACAGCATTCTGGAAGTGGATGATGAAGGCGGACGAATGTTTCTGCGTGTTTTGGTCCACCTCATCATGCACGACTACCCTCCGCTGGTTTCCGGGGCCTTGCAGTTGCTCTTCAAGCACTTCAGTCAAAGACAAGAAGTCCTCCACACCTTTAAACAGGTAGCACATACAGCACAGCCCATTTAAACATACACAAACAAATTGCTTTTATTGGCATAAAAGTGTGCCTAGACGCCTCCAGGTAAAACATCTGTAGGTGAAGCACATCTACAGATGTGCAAAATGTGCTGACCATACAATTTACATTTTATTGCTCATTTGCATGCAGCAAATCACAGTTCCTGTGGCAGAAAATGAAACTCTTTCAAGTACTTGAAATGCAAATGCTTTTGTAAAGATCAAAATTGTTGATGTCAGTTTGTCATCCTGCTGCGATTGTTCTCCTCAGGTCCAGCTTCTCATTTCAGCTCAGGATGTGGACAACTACAAACACATAAAACGAGATCTGGATCTTCTGCGCACCATGGTGGAGAAGTCTGAGCTTTGGGTCATAAAAAAAAGTAGTTCTGGGGGAGATGGGAAGAAAGACAAAAAAGACAAAAAAGATAAAAAAGAGGCTGCGCCAGTGAGTCATGCACGTGGAGTTACGAATAACAGGATAATTAGGTGAAAGAAGTTTATTTTTATTTTCTTTTTCATGCAGGCACCTGCAGAGGAGGACACCGATACAAAGAAGCAGAAGGTTGAAAAGAGCAATGAAAGCTACCAGAATGTCAAAGAGGTGATTTTTTTGTTCTTAGTGTATTTGTCTGGTGATAATATATTTTTATTCAGCATGATTGTATTACACTGATCAAAAGTGATAGAAGACATACAGGGCCTCATTTACTAAATGAACGTACAACAACAATTTGAGCCTATGGTCATTTCAATGCAAGCAGAAAGATCAATTTCTCTTTCATGAGGTTACTTCCTGTTTTTGGCTGGGTTTTATTTCTCCATGTCATAATATTCAAATAATGATTGTTTTCTGGTTGTTTTAAACATCAATAGTGACTATACAAATAAGCAAATTACAATTAATTTTTAAGGGTCATGTGAAACACATTAAGGGAATGACTGTTAAAATTAAAATTGGTTAAGTTATTTTAATTTGTAGTAATATTTCACAATAATACTGTTTTATTGTGTTTTTGATTAAATATCTGCCTTGGTGCAAGAACATAAAAAAGCATTATTGACCTGCATGCATTTTCTATATTCTAATTATGAAATCTTTTCTCTAATTTGCAGATTTTAGAGCGTTTGAATAAAATGTGCAGTTCAGGTGTATTTAAGAAACAACAAAGGCTACTGAAGAACATGGGTGCCCACAAAGTTATGCTTGACCTGCTGCAGATCTCCTATGATAGGGTTTGTGGTCTTTTTAAAGGAGATAATATCTGTGGTTGGTGTGAATTGTGGTCTTGGCCTTGTCCCTCAATAAACACGTGATTTCCTCTCTTAACAGAATGACACCAAAATGCTGGAGATCATCAAGTACACACACCTGTTCTTACAGAAGTTCTGCACAGGGAATCTGGAGAACCAAAACCTCCTCCATAAACACCTCAACCTCTTTCTCACACGTGGGGTGAGTTCAAAGCATGGCGCTTAAAATAGCCTAAGATGCTTATCAGAGGCTTTAATTGTGTTCATCGTCTCTCTCAGCTTCTAGAGGCAGAAACAATGCAGCACATTTTCAGTAATAATTTCCAGCTCTGTTCTGAGATCAGCGAGTCTGTGCTGCATCATTTCATCCATTGCCTGGCCACACATGGCCGCCACATTCAGTACCTCAACTTTCTGCACACCATCATTAAAGCAGAGGGGAAATATGTGAAGAAATGTCAAGATATGATCATGACTGAGGTTTGTTACTGTGATCTAAATAAAGTAATCTTGAATTACCGAACAGCATGTGTTCATTTCAACAATTTGTAATCAGTTTATTTAATCAGTTCATATTGATATGTTTTATATTGTATTGTTGGTAGTTATATATAATGAATACAAGAGATAGCATCTTTTTTTCCTCCATTAGCTTACAAGTGCGGGCGATGAAGTGGTGGTCTTCTACAATGACGACACGTCATTTGACACCATGGTGGATTTAATGACCCAGTCTCGAGAAGGGGTGAAGGATGACAGCCCTCTGCGGTACCATATCTCTCTGGTAGAGCTGTTGGCTGCGTGTGCTGAGGGCAAAAACGTCTACACCGAGATCAAGTGCACATCTCTGCTGCCCCTGGAGGACATGGTGAAAGTAATCACACATGAAGACTGTATCACAGAGGTAATCAGATGATGGTAGACGTGAAATGAAGGCATTTATTCTTAAATAATGATTAAATGACATTTTCATTTATACAATGAACATGTTTGGAGGTGAAAAGAACAGCCTATTGCATATGGTGTGTCTGAAAACTTAGAAATCTCCTCTGTGCCACGCAGGTAAAAATTGCATATGTAAACTTTGTGAACCACTGCTATGTAGACACAGAAGTGGAGATGAAAGAGATCTACACCAGCAACCACATCTGGAAGCTGTTTGACAACTTCACTGTAGATATGGCTAGGGTGAGTCCACTGATAACTAGATAAGATGCGTGTAAGAATAATGAGTTTCAGTAACGTGGATTTTTTTGGAAATTCCAGGTGTGTTCCAACCGTGAGAAACGCATGTCAGACCCTGTGCTGGAGAAGTATGTGATTCAAGTGGTTTTAGACACTATAACGGCCTTCTTCAGCTCTCCCTTTTCAGAGAACAGCACTAGCACAGAGGTGAGGCATCAATAATCATAATTGGTCTCTGCCACATCAGCCTTTATTCATTATGAATGCTACAGATTTTTTGATTGAAGTTTTTGTCGTGCATTAATTAAAGAATTGATGCATTGTTAGAAATTTATTGAAATAAACTACTAAAATTGTAGAATTTTAGTCAAAGAAATATATTCCAGGTACATACATTTCTGTTTAAAAGATTATTTGTTCTTGAAAGAAGTAAATTTATTGGATCAAAATTATAGTAAAAACAATAATATTGTGAAATATTAAGACAGTTTGAAATAATGTGTTTTTATATGTGAATATGTCACGATCGTTACTCCAGTGTCACATCATCCTTCAGAAATCTTTCTAATATGCTGATTATCGATGTTTAATACAGTTGTGCTGCTTAATATTTTTGTAAAAATCATGATGCATTGATGAACAAATTCAAAGTTAACAGCATTTATTTAAAAGACATTTGCAACAATGTAAAAGTAGTATTTACGTCTACATTTTACTTTTACTTTTGGTCAGTTTAATGTCACTGCTGAACAAAACTATTCAATAAAAAAAAAACTAAACCTTAATGACCTGAAACTTTTAAATGGTAGTGTAAATATGACTATATTACATATATATATATAAAAAAAAAAAAGATCCCATTTTATTCTCCAGGTTTCTATTTCTTCCTCTTATTTTCTTTTCCTTTTCCTTTTGTCTCATTCAGGCTCATCATACCATTGTAAAGCAGCTGCTGCAGTCTACTATGCGTCTGTTAGATTGTCCCTGGCTACAGCCACAACAAAAAATCCAAGTAGAGTCCTGCATCCGAACTCTCGTGGTGACAAGTAGGTCAACTTGTTTTCTAAGAAAGTAGATGAATTCTATACAAAAACAGAGAAAAAGTATTTTACTGGCCTAAAATGGAGTTTCAGTCATCATATAGTAAAGGTTTTTTGAAGTATGACCAGACAACTTATTTGTTTACCTGATTGCCCCCACAGCAAAGAGTCGCTCCATCCCTCTGCCGGTAGAGTTGGAGGCTCATGTCAATCTGATGTTGAGTCACAGTGCTCTGATGCTGTCTCGCTCCAGCCACAGCAACAAAAACCTGTCACGCCTCACACGGCCTGCTGCTCCCACCAACCCCTGGGACTACAAAAATATCATTGAGAAACTGCAGGTGCCTATATGCATGTGTGCCTACTTAATCTCCTTTTAGATTTTGGTGCCACGTAATTTCGAAATAATTCAATTTAATTCAAAAGTATTTTTTACAATACGAATCATTGCAAAGCAGCTTTACAGGAAATTAAGTTTCTTCAATATGTTAATATATTATTGAAACTTAATATATATATAAATAATATATTTGACATAATCTCTTCTCAGGTGTTCGGTCATCTCAGATCATTTAAGAGTTGAATCCAGCCTGAAGCTTGTAAAATTCCTAGTAAAGGCAGAAGAAGAAAAGCAAATAGAGACATAATTAGCGTAGCTGAGACAGCGTCTGAATCCCAAATGTTATCAGGAAGACGATTCCAGTGTTTGGGGGCAAAATGTGAAAAAGCTCTACCTCCTTTAGTGGATTTTGCTATCTTAGGTACTACCAAAAGTCCAGGGTTTTGAGATCTTAGGGACCGTGTTGGATTGTAGCGTGGTAGAAGACTAGTTAGGTATGCAGGAGCTAAACCATTAAGGGCCTTATAGGTAAGTAATAATATTTTGTAACTGATATGGAACTTAATAGGTAGCCAGTGCCCTTTTGGACTATTTGTAGCTTGTTTATTGAAGATTATACATATGCATTACAATAATCCAGTCTAGAGGTCATGAATGCATGAATTAGCTTTTCTGCGTCAGACATAGGTAACATGTTTTGTAGATTAGCAATGTTTCTAAAATGGAAGAATGCTGTTTGTAACATGGGATACTATAACACCCAGATATTTGACTGTAGAGGAAGTAACAGTACATCAAAGAGAAGAGTTTTTTAGTCCAATAAGTAATATCTCTGTCTTTTATGAGTTTAATTGGAGTGTATATTGAAAAGAGGACCTAGGATATATCCTTGTGGTACACCATACTTTTTAAGTGATAGCTGAGATGACTCCTCATTTAAATAAACAATGGTAGCGATCGGATAGGTAGGCTCTAAACCATTGTAAAGCCTGTCGTTGAATACCCGTATAGCTGACCTAAACTGCAATTTTTCTTTGTGTGTGATGAATGAAATACCTGTACCTGAAGTGGCTGTAGTAGAATAAAAATTTGTTACGTTATTTCTGATTTGTGGATATAGGCTAGTTTGTTTGAGCTATATTTCTATCAGTAATAATAATGTATACTGTAAATGTAGTGTATTAATGTTTCTGTAACACTGTTAGGATATCATTAACACACTGGAGGAGCGAGTGATGCCGTTGGTTAATGCCGAGCTGTCAGTGCTGGTGGATGTGCTGCATCAGCCCGAGCTGTTGTTCTTGGAAGGCACAGATGCTCGATCGCGCTGTGAATCAGGAGGCTTCATATCGAAGTGAGTCACGTCTGTCTAAACTAGGATTTTTACCATACAGCTTTAAGAGTGCATTTTGTGGCGGAGTCAAATAAACTGAGAATTTATGTTGCATAATGCTGTCTTACTGTTTGTGAGGGTGCATACTCTTTAACTTTGTGCAGATTGATCCAGCACACAAAGGCCCTCATGAATTCAGATGAGAAGCTCTGTATCAAAGTGCTCCGAACTCTACAGGAAATGCTCATTCGGGAACTGGACTTTGATGAGAAGGTGAGATTACAATGCAATCAAACCATTTTTCATAGAAATATAAATGATCAAATCAGCAAGTATTCTGTTTTAAAAATTCACAAATATATATTTTTAGTTTAACCTGATATTTTAAAGGTATATTCTAAATAATATGCATTAATTATGAATGTAATATTTACAATACAATGTACATTCTGTTCTAATAAGAAGTGTATCCTATTTTTGTAAATTGAGTAATGAGTTGAAATGAATTTAAAGTGTGTCACAGATGCTGTGGATGGTTGTGTTCAACCTAGAATATTGCTTGGTTTTATTTCCAGAGTAACAAGAAACTTCTTTTATTGGCACAATTTTTATTACGGGTTAGATTGAGTTTTGTAGTCATTGTGTTATAGATTTAATTTAACAATAAAAGTGCTGTCTTTTGCAGGGCTTTGCCTTAAGAAAGGTGTTGCTCCAGAACTACCTCTACAACAACAAAAAGAACATCAAAGCAGAGCTTGTCGAACATGGAGGAGGTCATTTTCACTGATAAATCATAGAATAATTAATTAATATCACACATAAAAAGTGTTTGAATTTGACTGGTTTTGTAATAGCTAGCCATATCAGCACATCATTTTTTTTGTATTTCATGTGTATGTGTATGTGCAGGTGGAGAGGTAGAGAGAGACTGGCTGGCAGTTGCTGCATTACAGTGTCGTCTTGACAAAGAAGGTGGCACCAAACTCTTTATAGACCTCATAACAAGCTCTAAAAATGAGAAGATATTTCAGGAGAGCATTCAGCTCGCCATTTGTCTGCTGGAAGGAGGCAACACAGAGATCCAGGTGGGGAAGCAGCTTCTGTAAAAATATAGCTTTAGTCATAAATCTTGCTTATAATGGGAAAAGCACCCATTATTATTTATTTATATATAAATAGTATAGAAAGTATTCAGACCCCCTTACATTTTTCACTCTTTGTTATATTGCAGCCATTTGCTAAAATCATTTAAGTTTAATCATTAAATTAATGTGTACACAGCACTCCATATTGACAGAAAAACACAGCATTGTTGACATTTTTGCAGATATATTAAAAAATAAAAACTGAACAGCATTTGATTAAACTGATTGGACTTGATTAGGAAAGCCACACGTTTGGTCACCTACAAACAAGCAAGATATCTGGCTCTTACAGACCTTTAACTTCTTCTTTAAGAGGCTCCTCTGTCCTCCACTTGTTAATGGCGTCTGTTTGAACTCGTTATCTGTATAAAAGACACCACAACCTCAAAGAGTCACACTCCAAACTCCACTATGGCCAAGACCAAAGAGCTGTCAAAGGACAACAGAAACTAATTTGTAGACCTGCACCAGGCTGGGAAGACTGAATCTGCAATAGGTAAGCAGCTTGGTGTGAAGAAATCAACTGTGGGA
>JAUMHR010000305.1:2210319-2224388 GCA_032361145.1 Enteromius fasciolatus
AGAATACTGAGTTGCTTCCAAAGAACACCATACCTACTGTGAAGCATGGGGGTGGAAACATCATGCTCTGGGGCTGTTTTTCGAATGATCCGTGTAAACGAAAGAATAAACGAGGCCATTGAGGATATTGAGTGAAAACCACCTTCCATCAGCAAGGTCTTTTAGCATGACAATCATCCCAAACACACTGCCCAGGTAAATGAAGGAGTGGCTTCGTAAGAAGCATTTCAAGGTCCTGGAGTGGCCTAGCCAGTCTCCAGATCTCAACCCTATAGAAAACCTTTGGAGGGAGTAGAAAGTCTGTGTTGCCCAGCGACACTGCTCTAGAGGAGATCTGCATGGAGGAATGGGTCAAAATACCAGCAACAGTGTGTGAAAACCTTGTGAAGACTTAAAGAAAACTTTTGACCTTTGTCATTGCCAACAAAGGGTATACAACGAAGTATTAAGATGAAATTTTGTTACTTATTTTCCACCATAATTTGCAAATAAATTATTAAAAATCCTACAATGTGATTTTTCTGGATTTTTTTCCCTCTCATTTTGTGTCTCATAGTTGAAGTATACCTACAGTATGATGAAAATTACAGGCCTATCTCATCTTTTTAAGTGGGAGAACATGCACAACTGGTGACTGTACATATTGCTTCCTGTTTTTAACAGAACTCCTTTTACAAAATCATGATGGGAGACAACAAGTCAGAAAAGTTTTTTAAAGTATTAAATGACCGCATGAAGAACGCACAGCTGGACATCAAATCCACTATCTCTGTCAACGTGGGAGAAATGAGCAATAAAGCCAAAGATGACAAAGATATGGAGCCAGGTAATATGAAGTGCAGACATTGTGAGAGGAAAGGGTCCAAATTATTTTGTTATTAAATTAATAAAGTTATGCTGCGTCTTATACACTACTGTAGTTGAATCCACATTCATTGCTGACTCTAACAATGGTTTCTGATAGGTGCAGGGCCTTCCTTTGGCCAACCTGAGCAGCCACCTCAACCTGAGCAGCAGGAAGTAGATACAGAAATGGGCCCTTCTGTCACCATCATGAAACCCATCCTGCGCTTTTTACAGCTGCTCTGTGAGAACCACAATCATGATCTTCAGGTCTGAATAACCCCAGATTAACAATCAGCTATGATGCATGTCATCCAACATGGTTTTAAAAATAGTTTCTTAAAATCATCTTAAATCAGAGCAGAAAGTCTTCCTCAGTCTAGTTTTCCAAAAATTAAAATACATTAATTGGAGATGCAAGTTGAAGGTGTAAAGTCCAGGTGTAAATAATAGTATTTATTATATTATTGTTTAAATTTAATGTTTTTTGCCCTAGAACTTTCTTCGCTCTCAGAGCAATAAAACAAATTATAACTTGGTTTGTGAGACGCTCCAGTTTCTGGACATCATGTGTGGAAGTACAACAGGAGGACTGGGTCTGCTGGGCCTTTATATCAATGAGAACAACGTGGAGCTGATCACACAGACCCTGGAGACCCTCACAGAGTACTGCCAAGGACCATGCCAAGAGAACCAGGTGAGATTATCAATTACTAATACTGGTATTATTTTAAATAAACTACTTTTAGACATTATAAACATAATTGTATATTTATGTTTATTATAAAAACAAACTGTTTCCATTTGAAATAATTTTTCTGACTGGTATTTATTTTTTTTCATGAAATATTTGAATACAAATTTTTGTCTCTTACAAGACATGCATCGTCTCTCATGAGTGCAACGGCATTGACATCATCACAGCCTTGATTCTGAATGACATCAGTCCTCTCTGTCGTTATCGTATGGAGCTGGTGCTGCAGCTCAAGGTGAAAATACAGTCCTGATATAAACAGCATACTTTCAATCGAAAAAAATCATGTACATCATTTATAACAATGTGTGACTATTGTCAGGACAATGCCTCTAAGCTCTTGCTGGCTTTGATGGAGAGTCGTCATGACAGTGAGAATGCAGAGAGGATCCTGTTTAACCTTCGACCCCGGGAACTGGTCAGTTTTGCTGCGTCTTGTGTATTATGTGTAACATTAGTATTTTAACATTACTGAGTACTGTATTGTATATCATCAGGTGGAGGTGATAAAAAAGGCTTACCAACAAGAGGCTGAGAATGAGGAGGGAGAAGTTTCACCTCTAGAAGTCGGACACAACATCTACATCCTGGCATTACAGGTAGACCACCGCTTCATATACTTATGTATTTGCAGAATTATTTTTTTTAGGTGCTCAGGATTTTCTTTGAAAACAATGTTTACTCAATAGGATTATAATGAAAAACAGACTGACAGCTTCAAATGAAACGCCAAGTGTGAACATGGCCTTAATGTCTAATACCTGATATGTAGAGACAAGTTTTTTTATTAACAGACAAAAACACAATAATAAACCATATCAATAATCAAGGTACAATAATCAATATAAAACGATAATAAAAAAAACCCCTAACATTTTAACAAAACTATCAATTAACAACCAATAGACTACAGCAATGAAAACATAGTATGCATATTGCTGTATTTTGCATAAATATTATTGCTGACAATTTGGCTATAAAGGCCATAAAGTTTCAGTTTTGCTTTTTTTTCCCCCGCAGCTTGCCCGGCACAACAAAATGCTCCTCACACTGCTTAAACCACAAAAGAAGACAATAGAGGAAGAAGAGGAAACCATTTCTTCTATGGTAACTTGTAAATTTTACTTTTTAGGACTAGAAGCATATTTTCAGTATTTCCTAGAACATGCGTACATCTTCTGTTTTTAAGTTTTCTTTTGCTTGTTTTTATTGTAGCTCACCTACAATAAACAGCAGGAGGAGCAACAGGAGGATCCATTAGAGTACTATGACCGTCAAACGGCTCAGATTGAGGTAATAATAAAAAAAAGTTTTTTTTACTGTAATTTCTCTTATTAAAATGAATTTGTGATTGAGAAGTTGTCCCATGTCACGTGCAGATTGTGCGGGAAGACCGTAGCATGGAGCAGATAGTGTATCCAGTTCACCCCATCTGTGAGTTCCTGACGGAGGACTCAAAGGTCCGTGTGTTTAACACCACAGAGCAGGACGAGCAGGGCAGTAAGGTTACACACTTCTTCGATCAGACCTCTTTCCTGCACAATGAAATGGAATGGCAGAAAAAACTTCGAAGTAAGTATCAGGCCTAGGGTGTTGTGGCTTAGTGAGTTCAAACTATCCTTAATACAGGTTTATTACGATTTTTGTGTTTTAGGCATGCCGGTGCTATACTGGTTCTCTCGTCGAATGTCTCTCTGGGGCACCATATCGTTCAATCTGGCTGTGTTTATCAATCTTATCATCGCTTTATTCTACCCACATGACTCTGGTCATTCTGGTATGCTTATGTGTGCATTATCTGTTGGGAACTTTAATGTATTAATTGCATAAATTATACATTTACCATCAATTTCAAAGCACACAAATATGGACAAACAGTCTCTTGTGTTTCCAGGTAGTATAGACACTTCGTTGCTGCTCATGCTGTTCTGGTGCTTCGCTGGACTGGCAGTTTTGGGCCTGTTATTCAAGCGCTATGGGTTCCAGTCCCTCACTGTCGCCATCACCCTGCGCTGCGTCTATCACTTCGGCATCGGGCCAACTCTCATCCTGCTGGGGGCGCTTAATGTAGGTCTTGCTTGCCAAAATACTCTGTTTGCTTAAATAAAAACAAAAGGATTTCATTTTGAATTTCTCTTTTTAACCAGCTGATCAATAAGATAGTGTTCGTGGTGAGCTTTGTGGGGAACAACGGCACCTTCATCATGGGCTATAAAGCCATGGTGATGGATGTAGAGTTCCTGTACCACCTGGCATATGTGTTAACCAGCACACTGGGGCTTTTTGTCCACGAGCTCTTCTACAGCATATTGGTGGGTGTTAAAAACTTTATTGAACCGCTCTTACTATATACCCATTTAAATTATTTTTGTTTTCAAAAAAATTAATAATTAATTCAGGAAGGATGCAATAAATCAGAAGGTTACATTTTTGGAAAACATTTCAAATAAATGCTGTTCAAATTGCAGTTAACTCCAAGATGATGAGCTGTACAACTGTTTTTACACTACGTTTAACATTTTAATAATAAATTATTTTCTCTTGAGTTCCAAATCAACATATTAGAATCATTTTTTAAGGATCATGTGATGCTGAAGATTAGCTTTGGCATCACAGAAATAAATTAGATCTTAAAATAAATTTAAAATGGAAAAAAAATTATAATAACACAATAATATTAATATTAATACAGGGTATTAATAATATACTGTAGTACAAAACTGTAGCTTAAATGTTACTTTTTTCTTCTATGCAATGTTTTAATCGACAGTATTGTAAATATGCCACAAAACCTTTGCCAAGCTTGCCAACCGCTGCCATTAAAATTATTTTGGGTGAATAAATGAAACCAGTGAAAATACTGTATAATGGTTTTTAAATGAATTGAGAAACTGTGACATGATTTTGTGTGACTGAAAGGCATAAATATTCTGCCAATCATTTCTCCTTCAGCTGTTTGATCTGATCTACCGTGAGGAGACGCTCTTTAATGTCATCAAGAGTGTGACACGTAACGGCCGCTCTATTCTCCTCACTGCTGTCTTAGCCATCATCCTGGTCTACCTGTTCTCCATCGTGGGCTTTCTCTTCCTCAGGAATGACTTCATTATGGAAGTTGACCGGCTTGCTAGCTTAGATACAGGTAAATTGCATACACCTCTTTTCATTTTGGTGGTGCTTCTGTTCTGAATAGTTTTTTGCAGAAAGGGTACAAATCCAGCTTTCATGATGTAACGTTTATTATTTATTGATGCTAAATGGTGTTTCTTGTCCTATAAGCAGGCACAGATAACTCTATGAACAGCTGCAGTGCAGATGGAGTAGAGTGCACGGAAGAAACTGGGTTGGTTGCACCATCAGAAGGTGAGTTTAGCAGCAAAGACAATATTTAATAATATTATTGTATTGGCATCAAAACTCAACTGTCAATGCTTTTAAATGCCTTTGCAGAAGAAGAGGACAACACAGAGAGAGCATGTGACACTCTTCTAATGTGTATCGTTACGGTGCTGAATCATGGGCTGAGGAACGGAGGAGGTGTGGGAGATGTTCTGCGCAAACCCTCTAAAAATGTATGGAGACCCACAAGTATATAGGAATATGCACATGCGCGAATGCAAAACCTGACCGGACTGATACAATGTTGTTCGATTTACAGGAGCCTTTGTTCCCTGCTCGTGTGGTGTACGACCTTCTCTTCTACTTCATTGTCATCATCATTGTTCTCAACTTGATTTTTGGTGTAATTATTGACACCTTTGCTGACCTGCGTAGTGAAAAACAAAAGAAAGAGGAGATACTGAAGACCACCTGTTTTATTTGCGGTACGAAATTACATTTTAAAAATTTTATTCCTCTGATGAAAAGGCTGAATTTTTAGCATCATTCTGATTTGCATTTATGATTATCATCATCAGTGTGGTGCTTAACTTTTTATAGATAGAAAGTAAATAATCTAAATTAATAAAAGCCATTTATTTGAAATACATTATTTTTGTAACAACATCAATGCCTTTACTGTAACTGTTGATAGATGTAATGCATCCTGGCAGAATAAAAGTGTTTGTTTTTGTTACTGAGCCCTAAAATTACCCTAGAATTGATCTGTATTTGTATTTCAACAGGTCTCGAGAGGGACAAGTTTGATAATAAGACTGTCTCATTTGAGGAACACATTAAATTTGAGCATAACATCTGGCACTACCTCTATTTCATTGTGCTGGTAAGGGAGAAAAATAAGACCGATTACACTGGCCCAGAGAGCTACGTGGCCCATATGATAAAGGTAAATTAATATATTTCTTTATATTTCACTTTATTTTACTCTTTGTTCACTTTGCAATGTGTTTTGATTGAGTCTTGTTGTCGCCCTTTTGTTAGAATAAGAACCTGGATTGGTTCCCACGCATGCAGGCCATGTCTCTGGTTGTAACTGAGGGAGATGGAGAACAGAATGAGATGAGGAACCTGCAGGATCGCCTCACCTCCACCATGAAAGTGGTCACACAACTTACAAGCCAGTTAACAGAGCTTAAAGAACAGGTACATTTATAAGCCCTGTTTGTCCATCACGTACAATGCTAGTTCATTAAAATAAATGAATGTCTCAGATTTTACATTATAATATGCCGGTTGTGTCTTTGTTTATTTAGATGACCGAGCAGAGGAAGAGAAGGCAGAGGATGGGTTTTGTGGATGTTCAGGCTGGCTCAAACCCTGGAGTGCCTATGCCTCCTAGTGCTGCTGGAGGAAATGTTCAGGTCGTCAAGACCTAATTTTTCCAGCTAATCTTGCATTGACTTTATAGAAGCAATAATGTGATGCTGGTGTACTTCCCATTGAGGACAAGATGCATTCAAGGGATAGACAGATTGGATCTACACTCCCACAAAAGCACTACAGCCTAAACAGTCATTCTTCGAGGGGCCTTTGATTACCTGAATGGTGATTTTATATTTTTAAAGTATGTCATTTTATTTTAGTTTTTTTTTTTAAGCAATTTTTTATTGAAAAGATATTCAAAAGCTTCTTTTAAAAACTTTTGTTGGATGTATGGATTAATGTAGCATTACTGTAAGTAAAGCTCATGTGTTTTAGATAGATGATGAGTAATTGAAGGTTTATGCAGTCGTTTGGTTTGTTTTAATGTGCACAGTTTGTATGCTGTATTTATAGGGATAGGACAGTCATAATACACTGGCTTGATATGATTGAAATATGAAGGGAAATATCATGACCAGTCAGTCTTATAATGAACTAGGAGATGCATGTCACAGTCGAGTCTGGTAAATATAAATGCTGTAATGTATAGACGTGTGTTTTAAAGTTCATACAGCTTTAATTTAAAACTAAGTGTGCCTAAAAATGAAAAAGAACATAACTTTTGCTCAGGATACTAACATGTTCCTTATTTATCTTGTCTTTCATAAAAAGTAAGGACATGCTTATTGTGGTTTTAATAGACTTGATGCATGTATATCTACAGTATGTATGTGTATGTATTTTATTATTTATTGTGCAACCAGGACTAAGTTGTAATTCAATTGCATTTTTATGACCACAAAAAGAATGCTGGAACCTACGGCTTTGTTAATAACAGCCAATGTGTAATTAATCGATACTATTGACATCAAATGATCATCAAATTGTTGTTCCTAATATATTGAAATAAAGTGCCTCTCCAACTTTACACAAAATTAAACATTTGATTATTTGACGTCTTGTATCATTAATCAAAAGAAAGTAAACGAACGAGTCGCATTAATGCGATAGCAATAGGAATTTAATTAGTTTGAAACACTACTATGAATTTTTATTATTTTCAAATAATGAAAAATGATATCTTCTAAATGAAACAAAGTAAACAGTCGCGTGAATGTCCATTGATTTGTCTCGTGTAAGATTACGCCCCTCTGTCACGCACAGCTCACAGCACTGAGGGAGTGACTGAACGGATCAATTCGTTTGAGCGTCGGCTGCTGTTCAGAAGTTCGTCCTCAGTGCAGGTCAACAGGTAGGCTAATGTTTTTGTTGTTGTTGTTTTTTTCAGAATGTTACTGCAATATTTACATTTGAACAATGTGTATCAAATAAATTTACCCCCACCGTAGCTGTAAGCTAATACAAGTAAAACGTCACTCTGGATATATGAATTGCAGTAGTGTAAATTAGCTACTTTATTTCAAGAGACAGAAGTTCAGTCTCAGAAATAATGCTAAAGCTGTTTGTCAAACGTCCTTCTTTAGTTTTATAGAAATATAGAAAGTGTTTCTTTTCTGAGCCTTTGTAGATACTGATAAGAGAAGTTTAATTAACCTCAAACCACTTGAATACTAAAACCACATCGTGCTATACCACAACTAGACCTCTGAAAGATACGAGTTTATTGTAATATTTAATAAAATATTATATAGGCAATATATTGTTACATTACAAGCCTATAATTGTTTGTTTTTTGTTATTATTGTATCAACAAAAGTGTCGTCTTTAGACAACTGTAACCTAATATATGTGGAATTACTTCGTTTACTCTTTAAAAAAAAAAAAAAAAAAATCAACGCAACGTATTTGTTGGCCGTTAATAATAGTTTTACGTGTATACGTTTTATAAGGTTGATACTTTTCGGTACGTATAATCCGGCCTTTATCAGTGTTAGTGACGTCAGTGTTTTAACTTTGAGAACGGAGTGCTGAAGAAAGCGAGAGTCTGCGGGTTCCTGATAAAGCGCAGTATCGGCCGCACCCAGGTGCCCCGCGCCCTGAACCCTATTGCTCGAAATTTAGATTAGGGCCACTTTAGAGTCAAATATTGATTATATTTTGCCTAATGGATAATTAGGCAGGGCGTCTTTCTAACAAATGCTTAACAAAGTTGCCACATTATGGAAAAGTATTTTCACATATCGTCTAATTTTCACCCCACTGACCATCTTTTCCGTTGTTTACAGCTGTTAAAATCATGTCTGCTTTTCTGCATCACTGCCCCTTCTTGAAGTCCACTCCAGGCCCTTCTCTAAGGAATGTGGCAGCGTACTTTGGATTGGCTGAACGATGTCCGATCATTGTCCGCCAGATCTCTGTAAAAGCCACCCAGTCCGTTGAGGAAAAAGGTAATGCTGTTATTACCACGTAGGCTACAATATAACAAAAAAAGGCAAAAATCTCACTGACACCAAATATTGTATGACACTATTCCTCAGATTACCTTTTATATTTATGTGTTTATTGTGCGCAGGCCTCCTCCCTCATAAGGAGCCAAAGCGGCAGTTGGCGACCACAGCCACACAGGTGGCGATCTCCATGTCCCAGAGCTGTCCCTTTGTTTCCTCTAAGATTGGACTAGTTAAAGCCAGTCCACAAGTGCAGGAGGATGTCCAGCCCAATCTTGAGCATCAATATAACTCTGGTAAAACAATACCTCTCAGTGTGGTAGATTCATGGACGGTGAAACTGTAATGTTTATATATTGCTTTAGAAGCAGATATAATCTAGATGACAGGCTGATGTGTTGCAGCAGCTGCCTCTTTTTTTTTTTACCACCACAGTATAATTAGTTCTCTGCTGAAGAGCTTCTTTTGTCTGAGCAGTGCATCATGCAGGGGTTGTATGCATTTTACATAATAACACCCAGCTCAGAGGACATTCTCCTCTCTGCAATTTGCACCATTTAACTCCAATTTGAGAGACTCCTTAGCTGTGAATAGTAAGCTGATGATGACTCTCACTGCTGATATAATAAAAGCCAGTCTTTAGACAATCACATTACAGGTGAAACGTCACAAAGCCGCATGTGTACTAGAAAATAACGTCTAAATGGAAAATTGTAGTTTTTGGGTTTTAGCTATCACGGTTTGACAGTTAATGTGCGTAGCCTGTAATTTAAAGAAAATATAGGACTTAACCAATGGCATTAAATACAAAGCAAAGCAAAGCAAAAATCTAGAATTTTGTTTGTTTGATGAATTTCTAACTTAATTATGCCCTTTTTCTCTAGGCTTGATGAGTTCACTGTTCAGTGGCTTGCAAAGTTGTCAGTCCACTGGCCCTACACACCTTCTTGAAGACAACTTTAGTGAGTTTTTCTTTAAGATTTACAGTAGTATAAACCATACACTCTCAAATACCAAACTATCACTGGGGCAGTAAAAGTTACTAAACTATATATACTGTACACTGTATTCACTATATATTTTTAAAGTATTAATATGTACCTCCTAGTATACTAATATTATATTTACATACTTGCTATACCATTTAAGGTTAAATACAGTACAAAGAATTGTAACTTTTGCACCTTGGGGTAACATACCTACTCCTTCGGCCGAATTATGTACACAATGAACATTGTACATCTATTTTTTTACTTAATTGATTAGATGGTCAAAAGGTGTCACTTCTGTGTGAACTGTTGGAATAGTATGACATAATGAGGAATAATGGATGTTGAGTAAAATGTAATTGATCCTAGACTGATTTGTTTTGTTAATGTAATATACAGAAGTAGTGACTGTTCTTTTATCTTTCTTCCTCACTGATCTGATTTTTAAATAATTCAGCCAGACCCAGTTTCAGCTACGATGATTTCTTCACTCAGAAGATTGTGGAAAAGAAGAATGACCATACCTACCGTATCTTTAAGACGGTGAACCGTTTTGCAGAGGTTTTCCCTTTTGCTGAGGACTATTCCATTCCTGGTCGCTTGGGCTCCCAGGTGTCTGTATGGTGCAGTAATGATTACCTGGGCATGAGTCGCCATCCCCGTGTTGTCGAGGCCATAGGGTCAGTACTTAAAGCAAATGAATAAAATAAATGTTTGCTATAATATGCTATTGTATATAAGAAAGAACAAATGAAGGTCCACTAAAATACACTAACTTATAAGTCTTGTTTACATACTGTATGTGTAGTTCATAATATGGTAAAACAGAATGCTTTTAAGTTTCTTATTGTTTGAATTCGGATATAACTAATTGAGTAATCAAAACCTTTTAACCTCTCTTAGAGATGCGTTGCAGAAGCATGGCGCAGGAGCGGGTGGCACCCGAAATATCTCTGGGACGAGTAACTATCATGTGGACCTGGAGAGTGAACTGGCCTGTCTTCACCAGAAAGACGGAGCACTGGTCTTTTCTTCCTGCTTTGTAGCCAATGATTCCACCCTCTTTACTTTGGCTAAAATGCTCCCAGGTATCCAACGGAACTGTGTGACCTGTCTGTGCTTAATGAATGTGTGAAGTAATTCATTTAGTAAAAATTTAAAAAACTATACTGCTATTAAATAAAAAAAATTGTCTTTTCAAAACGCAGTACTGTTCAGAAGTCTGGGGTCGGTACAATTGTAATGTTTTTGAAAGATTTGTTTAAAAATACAAAAAAAAATTATAACATGTTATCAAAATAATTTGTAATTTGTAATTTAAAAATATTACATTGCTTAATATATTTATTTGACATTTTTTTAAGACTCTTTAATGAATACAAAGAAAAAAACTCATGTTTTGTAATTATAAATAATTATTATATTATTTAATGCATCCTCTTTTAATATATATATATATATATATATATATATATATATTTTTTTTTTACTCACTGACTCCAAATTGAACAGTAATGTATTTTCTGAAATTCCACTAAAACATCTTCTTCTTGTAAAGGCTGTGAGATCTACTCAGACATGGGTAATCATGCCTCCATGATCCAGGGCATCAGGAACAGTGGGGCCAAACGCTTCATTTTCCGACACAATGATGCCAGTCATCTGGAGGAACTGCTCAGCCGCTCAGATCCACTCACTCCCAAAATCGTGGCTTTTGAAACTGTTCATTCAATGGATGGTGAGTAGAAGGAGCTATCACACAACTGACTCAAAAGAGATTGTTTCTTTATATTGTAAAAAGGACTTGGCACTAGCAACACCATGGTTATGGTTAATGAACTGATATTGTGAGTCACCTTATTGGGTGCACTTAAAATTACATTTCCAGCCAAATACTACTCGCTTTACCTTCTCAACCACCCTTTTATCAGACACTTTTGCTTGTGGAATAAATTATTCATTGTAAACTGATCATTTCTAAACTTAATTTTTAACTGAAACAATAACTTGTTTCTCAGGTGCAATTTGCCCTCTTGAAGAACTATGTGATGTAGCACATAAATACGGAGCTCTGACTTTTGTGGATGAGGTCCATGCTGTCGGACTGTATGGGGCTCACGGAGCAGGTGTAGGAGAGAGAGACAACGTCATGCACAAGATTGATATTGTCTCTGGAACTCTGGGTAAGTCAGATACGGTCAATCTCAAATGCAGGATCCTGTGTTGTTGCCTCTCAAGTTTGCTGATATTGTTTGAAATGTCTGTAGGTAAGGCGTTTGGCTGTGTGGGTGGTTACATAGCCAGCACTGCCGCCCTGGTGGACACTGTGCGCTCCTACGCCGCTGGTTTCATCTTCACTACCTCTTTGCCTCCCATGGTGCTGGCGGGGGCTCTGGAATCGGTGCGTGTGCTGAAGAGCCCAGAGGGCCAAGCTTTGCGCAGAACCCATCAGAGAAACGTCAAACACATGAGACAGCTGCTGCTGGATGCTGGGCTGCCTGTGATCAACTGCCCTAGCCACATCATTCCCATTCGGGTCAGTGTCTGCACAAACCATTACAATTATTATTAATATGTACTTTGTATGAAATCCTTTGCTGCACAGATATAAATGTTCACGCCTTAAATTTGGTGTTTCAGGTTGGAAATGCAGCAAAAAACTCTCAGGTGTGTGATATTCTGTTGGAGAAACACAACATCTATGTGCAGGCCATAAATTACCCAACAGTGCCTCGTGGAGAAGAACTATTGCGGTTGGCTCCTTCTCCTTTCCACAATCCAATTATGATGGACTACTTTGTAGGTGAGTGGTCATGCTATTAGCTAAACTTTATTTCTTTTCAAGGTGAAGAGTTTCATTTATGTACTGCTAGTGCCACTAAACAGAGCTGCAGTTTCATTTTCTGCGTCACTCTGACATCTGCCATTGTTGAAGGAATGTATCCAGATTTGAGAACATTTGAACTGGTAATGATTTTGAATTTTGATTTTTTATTAATATTTTGTGTTGGACAGAGAAACTGTTGGAGGTGTGGCAGGAGGTTGGACTACCGCTGAATGGACCCGCTGTGGCCTCCTGCACCTTCTGCGATCGGCCTCTTTATTTTGACCTCATGAGCGAGTGGGAGAAGTCCTACTTTGGAAACATGGAGCCGAGATACATCACTGTGGCTGCACAGTGAGCCAGTATCAGCAGACCAAGATGAAGATCTGTTTTATCAGTTTAGATTGACTCTTAATCCACTTTCATTTCAAAATATTTTATGGTAAGACAAATGTAGAGGGTGCTTAAAATGTCCTTAATTTACAGCAGTTTGTGGCGAAATGTGATAAAATAGTGTTGCTGTGTTGTTTGCTGTGACTGCTAATGATAAAAAGAGCATTTGTTTTCATATGTTCGTATAAATGTACCACAAAATGTAGCTAAATTCTACTTTAACTGTGTGTCCCCTTTGCATGATGACAAACCTGCGCATGGGCACTTTTTGGTAGTTTTCTATTATTGGTAATATTGTATGTATATGTATGCATGCAAGAGCATATTTAGTAACAGCTTACACTGAAACTATGCCACATGCTGTCTTTCCTGTTTTGGACTATTCGCACTTATATTGATGAATAAAAAAAAAAGATAAATATATAAACTGAGTTACATTCAAATGCCTCTGAGGATTTAAAAAATTTTTTTAAACAGTAACAGAGTCTAAAATGTGTCAAATGTTTTCTTGGCATATAAAAAGGTTTTGGACGGGCCCCTTTAAGTTAAAACACCACACTGCCACCTGCCGGACCGTAACACAAGTGCTGAACTATGAGATTTTATAATAAAAACACCAACAAAAAAACCCACTAACAACAGCTTTGTGCAAAATGTACTAAATCATATAAGTGCATTTATAAAGGGTGTTTATAGTATTAAAATATTATCGTAGCCTAATGTATGCCTATAGTGCAAATACAAAGCCTACACAACTTTATGTGCCTTTCAATATTTTTATTGTTCAAGGCATCGATGATACAAAACCCATTTTCTGTTTGCTCTTTAATAGCTGGCCATGTTCTGTAAGAAATGAAAAAACACTATTAAACACAGTCCAAAATGCTACAAGATTAAGCTTAGTTTGCATGTTATTACAGATGTTTGTTAATATAAAACGAGATTGAGGTCTCTGCAGAGCAAATGTGGGCGTTTCTCAATTTCTGGGCATTTTCAAACTGCTGGGTGTTTCTCAACCATGCAATCAAAATGACCCCCCTGACCTAACCCTACCCCTAAACCTACCCTCACTATGACGTCGGCCGATCAGTAACATGGTGTTACTGATCGGCCCGATGTGGTAACTCCCATTACAGTTGCTGCAGAGACCTATACTT
>JAUMHR010000305.1:2279977-2291172 GCA_032361145.1 Enteromius fasciolatus
ACACGAGTCGTTTACGAATCATTTAGAAATGGGGTAAAATAAAATCTATTTTTAGAGAAAACTAAAGTGTTTTTTGAGCTTGCATACATATAAACCTGCTTTAAGACACTCATAAAACAATATTAGCCACCTTTAAAATGGCATAATAGGGGCATTTTAAGTAATGCCAAGATATGATAGGCATTATGTCATGAAACGGACGTGAAGCGTTCGGGTTCAAATGCAAACAATGTTTATTCATACTCAGGGTCAGGCAGACACAGTCGAGCACCGGCAAACTGAATCAGTGGATACATAGACAGAGGCAGAAATGTAGTACAGCAAAGGTCAGATACCATAAATCAGTCCTAAGGGCGAGACAAAGAGAATATCCAGTTACAGGCAAAACTTCGGCAACGATAAATCCAACAGAGAACACTAGGAGACACGAATGAAATCACACGGGGATGACGGAAATACACATAAACAATGATCCGTGACAAACACTCAAACATAAGGAGGCTTTATACACTGCAAACTAGGTCAGAGGGTGGAGACTAGACATGAGGGCTATGGCAACATACGTACAAGGGGGGTGGAGACATCAATGGGGAACCATGACAACAGATGAGATGGGCGGTGACAAGAGTCCATGAATGAAAACAGACACAAAATATACACACACGGTTTGCTGGAGCTGAACATGACACATTACAAATGAAGTAGATGTAATTATGTGTTAGAAATAATCATACTCTTAAAAGTTATAATCATAAATATGTAAATATTATAATGTATCATAATTGTTTTTATAATTTTTCATGAGATGTTTTAACAGATTTTTTGCATCATTATGCATTTATTATAATGGCTTAAAAATGCCCTTACAATGTATTATTAATACAGACTTTATAGAAAGTATTGCCGTAACTTTTTAGCTCACAATTCTGATATTTTTTCTCTGAATTGTGAGATATAAACTTGCAATTGTGAGTTATATAAAATACTTTATATCTCAAAATTCTGACTTTATAACGTCTCTGTTACGTATTGTAACCCTCGTTCCCTGAAGAAGGGAACGGAGACGTCACGTCGGTGACCGACTGAAAGGGAACTCAGAATTGTGTGATATAGGCTGGTTTTATAGACACGGCTTAGCCTAAACCAGGATTAAGACATATTGTTAAATTTAGGACATTTATGTAATTTTTTATAAACATGCCTTACATTAGTAGTGTGCATCTTAATACAAAATAAAAGCCCTAAGATATTTTAAGATCAGTCAGTGCAAGTTTCTTTCCGTTGGAGCAACTAAAATTTACATTTTAGCCTAAGCCTTGTTTGTAAAACCGAGAGATAAAGTCGCAATTCTGACTTTTTTCTTGGAAGTTTATATTTTGCGATTCTTACTTCTTTCCTAAGACTTGTGAGATATAAACTCGCAATTGCAAGTTATCAAGTCTAATTTTGAGCGGAAAACCCCCCAGGATGTGTTCTCAAAATTGCAATTGTAATTTTGACTTTATAGCTCACAGTTGAGTATATATCTCACAATTCAGAGAAAACACGTCATAATTGTGCGTGTGTGTAAACTTGAAATTGCAAGAAAAATGTCAGATCTGCGAGATAAAAAGTCGCAGTTGTGTTTTTTTGTCGTTTTTTTATTCAGGGCTTACATACAAATCCATATATTTATTTTTTCTGTGCAACAAAAAATGTTTTTGAGAAGCTACAGTCACCAATAATTGTGACTGCGTAATAAAAACAGCAGCTCATTATTAACAATAATCTATTTGTGTTTCACAGACTCGTAAAAGTCAAGTTCAGAATAACACAAGAGTGAGAAATAATGGCTAAATGCTTCTATCAGGCCGAAATCATTTTTAATTACAAAAAGGTAACAGCTCTGTTCCTTCAATATTATGTCCAACCTTGTTAATACTTTTCTGTCACAGAGATTCATCTGCAGCATTTTTATTAGCAGACAGTGACTATTGAATACAGCTAGACAGCCTGATTAAAGCTCAATGCAGTGCATAAGCAGCTGCCATCGATTAATTCGGCCAATACTTTAGAGCCGCCAGGAGCCTCCATTGATTCGGTTGATTATATATATATACACATCTTTTCTCAAACTGAAAACAATTGCCTGTAATCCTTTCCCTTACCTGACCCCCTCTGTATTTTTATCTTAAACACAGACGAGCATTCTTTACCACATTTAAAACAAGTAAGGTTTTAACAAGAACATTAAAGGCACCATCCAGAACATTGAGAACTGCAACAACAACATCAGTAACTGTCAACATCAGGCTAGTAGCTGTGATTCAGAACACTTATCTCAATGCATGGTAGCATTTCAGAGAGTCTGACACATAACATTAAATATAGAATGTTTGTTAACATGTTGAACATGAATGTTTGTTTGAATAGTTGTTAATGAGGGGGCATGCATGCTATTACTTTAAGTTTTAACCATAACTATTAACCTGTGTTTTTTAATTCAGGTTCTTTGTCTCTCACTTCTGCCTTTTTTTACTGCAAATGTAAGTTAATATTTAGCAACTGCGTTTGTTTATTCAGCACCCTTCAATTCCTCTCGAAATAACTAAAGAGTTTGCAATATTGAGTGTGGCACCTGTTGCTTTGTTTCTGTCTCCTCCTCTGTCTTCATTAATTGCTTATTGACACGTGTGCTTTAGCATGAAATCTCCTAATTGGTTTATTGGGCTCGTTAGAAACACAATTTACCCACAATCCAAAGTGAAGTGGCTGTATTGACCTCGGCATTGAATCCAAACATCAATCATAAAAATAATACACACTGAACCTGAATATGCTGTCGTTTACCAGCATTATTCATAATGCATAATTAAAATAGAGTTCTTATGATTTACAGATCAAAAAGATGGATTGGTTTGCCTGAGAGGAAAGTTACATTTAGATCAAAAGTACATAAATAAACAAAAACAACACCATTTTTATCCTTTAAATACTGACATTATGATTAAGAGCTTTGATCTTTTCCCTGCAGATAAAATATTTTGGCATAAAGTATTTTGATAGGATATGATAGCATCTCAGAGCCGCAGAAGTATTTAGATGAGCTATCATGTAAATCTGTTAAAGCAAGCTCAGTTTATCTGGGGTCGCTGGCTGTTGTGCATTATCAGTCTTCCTTCGTCTGCTCTAACAGTCGTTTAATTCTGCTCCTCTGGTTCAGGACGTTGGATCTTATTGGATTCCGAATTGAGTCTCTCCCGTGTGATCTGTCACGATCAATCGCCACTGCAGCCGTAGGGATAATGAATATAGTTAATGATGGGGACGCCGGTGGAGAATACTGCCTGCCTGTTAACTTATCTAATTAAAACATTGCATCACCAGACAATTAGACTGGCACCACTCTTTCTTTTCTCAGGCCAAAATCAGAGCCATTAAGGGTCTAAGTCTAATTAGAAAAAGTATTTTCTGCACCGTGGGGTGTCCTGCTGAGGTGAAAACATATAAAACACTATCGATCTGTCCTGTTTGCCCTTAATGTTTTATAGGTCACAAAGAAAGAGAGCAACTGGCAGAGTATACCGTACAATGTAAAGAAGAATCTGACCATTTGGCTCTTAGCAGCACAGGCAATTTTATTGCTTTTCTTTTTGCAGAAATTCATACAGCTTTCATATGGAATTTACTAAGAATGAATGAATTGTGCAAGACATAAATAAGTTTACAAAAGTAGAAAACAACACTTAAGTCCAACTATTCAGTCTATCCAAATTTTGCAATTTTTTTTCCACATTTGACCAAATTTTTCCAAATTTTACTATCCATAGTTGCGGCAGAAATATGGAAAACTATTTTTGACATTACAAAATGTATCATTTACTTGTGTTAATTAGTATTCAAAGAATTACCAAAAATAGTTATTTTGAGCAGGGTTTGCAATTAACGATTTTTAGTTTTTTAATAAATGATTATATGATTATATAGTTCTTATCCATTAAAATGGTTCTGATACCAGACTTTCAGACGCCAGAATTCATGGTTGTAAATCAAACTGTTCCTTTCACTTTGTAGTCCCATCCCAGAACAATACTTAATAAACCGATTCTTCAAAATCTTTATAAGTATTTCTTTGAATCATACCCATACAGCAAGGACCTTTTTAAACCTGTGTATTTCTTGTTTTTTTCCATAAAACAGGGACTTGCATTATCATCTTGGTTCAGGTTCGCTTTCACAAAGCAACATTTCAAAAAGAACCGAAATGTGTTTATGTGTTATATGAATAAAACTATCCTCTCATTGGTCAGAGTACACCTGTTTTTCATAACTTCATCCATCAAGCAGTTAGCTCTGCGGGCTTATTGTGAACATAGGCATCATTTCAAGAATGCTGTCCTGACAAAGCCTTTATTCCCGCTCAAACTGGTAAGTCAGTTAGAGCGGGAATCGAGTCTTCTTTCGGGACAACATTCTTGTAATGCACCTGTTTCGGAGAAGAGTAATTACACAATAGTTAAGATGAAGAGGCTCTCTTTGGTTTTCAACTGTAATGTGAACACTGCAGCTTTTTACGTAACACATTACACTTTATGGATTATGATACAGCTTGATTTGTTGGTCCGCTGGGCTGGATTGCTTTCTCAACATAATCAAAACACTTCAGAGTTTGTTTTAATCTGGCTGAGACCACTGCATTCAGGCCATCTTGGGCTGATTATTTAGGATGGTTATAGTTGTTTATTTGACAGCATATGCATATAAAAATGTAGATTATGCATTTTGTATTTAACAAAACATTGTACATTAAAGGAATAGTTCACCCAAAAATTAATTTATGTCATAATTTACTCACCCTTGAGTAAATCTGTATAATTTCTTTGTTCTACACAAATAAAAATATTTTGAAGAAAGTTTGTAACCATGATGCTTTGGGTCACCATTGACTTGTATAGTAATCGCAGGTAACCTGCTTTACTCTACAATTGTGGAACTGAATAATTGTAATATAAATCATTAAATTATTCCCAATTCCCATTCCTACATACAACACAAACCATTTCCTCTTGTGGATTTTCCAACACATCATTAAGGAACATGTGTTGAAGCTGTAAGAGAAAAGCTTCAGGAGCTCTGGAGAGGTAATTTATGATTGACTGACCCATTTTGAAACTGCCAGCTTTGATTCTGGTGATGTCTGACCTGTAACTCGTTGGAAGTTGAGTCTAGGACCTCAGCGAATATCTGTGAATTATATATGTTACACTACAACATGAATATGAGATGACACAATAATATAATAAGGCCTAGTAATACAATAGGACAGCTAGATTTAAAAATTCATGAAATAATTAAACTCTCCTATGTATGTAATTTTAATGTTGTGTGACAGTGAAGCAGAACCTGACAAGCTTGACTTGTGTTCTGGTGAACATGCTAAGCATTAAAGTTTGAATCACATCAAAATATCAAAATATACTGACAAAAAATAAATAAATAAATAAACCCGGTTCTATTCTTGAAAGAATAATGGCTTCTTTAGAACATCTGTCACACATCTGAGTCTGAGAAAAACAAGTTGATGATGTCTGGATGCAGGTGCAGCAAAAATGGCCTTTTGCGTTGCTGCTTTCCTGGCATTGTAACATCTGCCGAAGATTCTAGTAAATCCCAGCGACGTCATAATTCCCACAACACTGTTATGATAAAGTCTATGATAACGTCTGAGGTCAGCTGTAAGCCTCTTTTGACCAGTCACTTACATGTTCCATAAGAGAAATGACACATGTAAAGGCCTGCACTGTTTCCCTCAGATTCACCCTCAACCTGCAGGTGCACTGTCACCATGGCAACTGCTGATGCGACAGAGAAGGGCTCACTCCAACTTTTGTGTTACAACACGTCTACTTGAACCAGACAGAATGTGTCACAGGCGTAACATCCGAATAACAATGACTTCCAGGTGTGGAGGATCAAAGAACAGTCAACAGGATGGCAAACTGGCAGCTCCGCGTTATTTGTGCTGACAGCGACAGGGTTTCATAAAGTTATCTAAGTGAAGTTGCCTGGGACCTGGTTTGTAATAATGCTAATGCTATTATGTATCTTTCCTGGAGGACCACTGACTTCATTCCCATTTATATCCATGACAACAAGCATCCTTGCGATCCTTAATTGCTAAAACCAATAGTGTTTGCTCGCTCTGGCATTCTGTGGGATGTCTTAATCTGCTCCAGTTCACAGGATTAGGATTTTAACAGCTCCTAACCCACCTCGAAATGTCATTAGGATGAGAACCTCCCCTAAAAACATAGAAGATGAAGGAAAAAAACAGCTCCCTGTGTTCAAATCCGGCATTTTAAATATATAATGACCCACTCAGACGGGGCAGACTCAATCTGTTTCGCTGAGAGGAACATGTCATTACGAAGCAGAGACTGCATTTTACCGAAATGTTTTTCATTTTTGCCTCATCCCGCACTAGCATGGAGATGTTTTTACTGCGTTTATGTAATTCTCCAAAGTGGCAGCACGCATCGCTGGCATGTGATGTGATTTCAAGCTCACGACGATAAAACATTCATGCCCCACATCCTTTTAGCTGGGGTTTGGCAGACTGCTCACAAATTCATTACAGAAATATTGTGCTTTGGAAAGAAACTTTGGGGTCTTCTGGGTCATCCTGCTATTGAACGTTGAATGGTGTCAAATGCTTTTTTACAGCTGACAAAATGCTTCTCATTGTTATTGCTTTTTGCCGTCAGTTAAATTTTCAGAAAATACCTTAAATGCACATTTTTTTTGTTACACATCACCAATGTCAGTTAAAAAGATTTCTGAATGTCAGATTTAATCTTTCTTGTTAGACATGAAACGATTTGAGCAACATCAGGATGGCGGAAAAGATCAAACACAGGTACGCGTTATGTTTTGATGTTTAGGAGATTGAGTTTGTTCTCATTCTCTGATTGATAAGTTACACTGTGTTTCTGAGTATACTTCAGTCTGCATATATAGAAAAAAATGCAGGTAGTCGCAGACAGAAAGAGAGGGAATCAGCCACGAAAGAACACTTGTGGATCTGAAGATGCTAGATGGTGTGTGAAGGTCATAGGTGACTAATGCGCCATCTAAGCTGCAGATCAGTCTGAAATCACCAGCTGGCAATGACACACTTTTTTTCCAAAGTGCAGTGTTTAATCTTGTGACAGAAATAAATCACAGTTGATAGCTGCAGTTTTCCTTTTGCTGCTGAGAAGCCGTGATTGTCGGGTTTCAATTTTACATGATGCATTTTATTAAAAGCAAATTGGTCAATGATTTCACTTTACTGGATGCAATCTTTAAAATATTGCTTTGCTGATGTTAATTTTAGATGTGTTTGTTTGTGCTCAAGCAGTAAAACAGAGTTGGGAAGAGGGTTTGAAAGGGATGGTGAATCTTGTTAGGGGAAGTTATACAGGACAAGACTGAAGTGGGATTGTGAAGTCACTTTTCACGATCTACAGTATGACCCTTGAAAACAGCTGCTGCAATTCGCCCCCTAGTGGCAGTCTTGTGAACGTCTTGCTGTGAAGCTGTCATAATTCTGTTTATGCCATCAGTAAAGAATTGGATAATAAATCATGGTTGGATGATTACAGAACAAATGACCATCATAAATATTTATGATGATCTATATTTTGGCTTACTAACTGTCTATAAAAAATATATGTATATTTCCAAAACAAAGACTTGCAGGAGGGTACATGTCGTGCAGACAGAGTGGATCTTTTATATGCATTTGGCAGATGCTTCTATCCAACATGACTGATCCACTTTTGATCTGACAACCACAGTGGGAAAGAACTCATTTAAAATGAATGATTTCGTCTGTCGTTTGTCATAAACAGTGAAAAGGGGTGTTGAGTGCAGGATGAAGATCAGACTTGGCAAGAGTGAAGAAGGACAGTGAAACTGGACAAAAATGGGGAGGGAGATGGAGACAAGACAGCAATGGAGTTAAAGAGTGAGACATGGTAGGAGTGGTGGAGGAAAGTGAGTCCAAATTGAGTTTTTTTTCATGCCTTCATTTTTAATTGCTCAGTGTCTCTTGAATCTCTCTCGACTATGGTAGCAGTTCTCAAATTACTGTTCAGTTTTGTAAACGCATTCATGCGTGTGTGACGCTCCTGCTGTGTGCGAGCCTGTAATGTGGCAGCATTGTTCGTTTATTTCGACGTTTTCTTTCAGCCCGAAAGGAAGGAAGAAAAAGGATGCAAATTAAATATGGAAATCAACAACATCCCACTTTTGAAAGCCACAAAACACCTATGAGGTCATGTGATATCAGAGCCCCCTCTCACATGATATTTTTGTCAACCTGATCTTAGAATTAAAATGTGGTCATGCATACATTTATGCTAAAGCCGAAATACATGCAACGCATTGCAGATTTTGCATATATATTATATTTGTTATTTCCCAACATTTCTTTGTAACTCAGAAGACTCACTCATAACTGCTTGTGCGTTCGAGGAGATCCAGAGAGTCTGTAACTGAAGTGTTGGAGTGGCTGTTCCAGTACTTGCTGAGATTTTACAGTCTCCCTAAGTGCTGACTGGAAATTGTGAGCTGTCAAAAAGGAAATGTTGATAATTCACTTGCAAACAAACGACTTACAGAATCAGCAGAGAAAACAAGTGTAAATTCGGATAAGATGGCACAGAATATATTTGGTTTGAGCTTGCAGCTACATAATTTGTTTGTAGAAAATAAACATTTGAGGGAAAAATGGCAAATGATAGGAACGAAAGTGAAGAAGAGCCTGTATTCTTACATCTAAAATCCACCAAAAAGTCAAACAGGGACACAACTATGCAAAAAAACAAAACCAAAAACATCAACCCGGGATTATGAATGTATAGCATAAAATGTCAGTTTAATATACCCAGGATTAATTGTTTAGATAAAGTACAGTGTCAATTGTAAAGCAGGTGTGTCCTGGTAAGAAACAAGCTCATAATCCAAAAACCACATAACTTGTTATTCCTCAGTGTAATAAGCCTTGTGTTAAAGTACTGCATTATACTAAACGTACGATAATAGAGCCCTTTTGGACAAACCGCTGGCCCTGATTTCTGTCACCTGGGTCAGAACTCTTCTGTCACACACAGAAAAGGCCCGTTTTAATATTCAGCCTGCAGCGTGAAGATGTCCATAACCTCAGCGCCACGAATACAGCTCAGGTTATTTTAATTTCTTTGGCGCTCATACTAATTAGATTTCCTGCTCCTCTTTTACAGCGGCGGCTTTTGAATAGCGCTTTGAACTTGGCTCTTCTCTGAGGTGGTACAGGGAGGCTGAAATGATAAGAGAGGAAAACCGTAGGATGGTTAAAGAGAACTTCCTCGTGGAGGCGAGCCTTGGAAGATTAGGATCTAAGATGAGCCCTGGCTGTCTCTCACTCTCTCTGTGTATGTGCAAAGGAAGGAACGGATGGTCTCTTGTGTTGTAAAGACAAAAACACCAAATTCAAGATCTCTATATTAAATCGTGTGTCTCTTAATTATCTGAACTGCTTGCACACAAAGTATATCCCGACGTAGCCTGTAGATGAAGACGAATAGGCTCCTGCAGCATGCCTTATTGCTGCATGTGCAAATAAACAGATCAATATGTTACATGTTTCCCATACCATGCAGTCATCGTCATACGGTGTTCTCTGGATTTATCAGCATCAGATTTGAAAGCAAATCGCTTGAAATAATATTCAAATGCTTTCCCACCCCCGTATCTCCCTGTTTTTCTTTATCCATTTAGTCTCTCTCTCTTTCCCTATCTTTCGATATCTCTCTCTCTCAGTCTGTGTCTTTCTCTCTGGCTCTTGCGAACTTCACAGACCATAAAATCAGCGATTGCATTGCTAGGCAACTAGCATTTGCAAGAAGCAGGCTGGAGTGGAAGCTTCTCAGTGCTTTTTCAAATGTAGAATATGGTCATGATTGTTAACGAGAGACACACAACATATTCAATCGGAATAAACTGTTCATCTGGCGTGCTAAAGTCACGACTTTTATATTACTGTACTCTAGCCTACTCCGGAGTCGTTATGCGCTTTTATGTTCTCAAGTAATCTTTCATGTCTGGAATCTGAAAGTCACAGTTTTGTGCGTAGTGCAAAATGTTATTAATACCGAGCAGATCTGTGTCACGGATGACAAGTGCGTTTTGAAAATGTTCATATTGCACATCAGGGCAGCTTGTGAAAAAAAATTGTGCAGCACGCGAAATTTGTTATATATTCAATTACATCTTGATCTTTGTGTCCACAATCTGCTATCAACCTGAGGCTACTTGCACACATGGGGACATGCAGCCACTGAAAATATTACTCATCATTATCTGGCTTACTAATGTTTTCATCACCACCTCCGGTGTTTTGAACTCTGAAAAAGTTCCCAGGTATACAAATTGAACTCAAAATCTGTTGATTTTGTTACTGTCCACACAAAGCCTCAGTTATGGATGCATTTTGAATGGTTTGTGCTCTTTTGTGGGGTTTGTCAAATTTGTTCATAAATATTATTAAAGGGATGTAAGGCTCACCAAGCAGTCTTGACTGATTTGCTGAAAGACATGCATTGAACTTCGACTTGCAAAGTTATAACCCCTGCTATGCCTCTGCTTGATAAACAGTACAGCACTGAGAAACACATTTTTGCAAGTGGCTTGGAAGTATATTTAATAATAGCACAAATAAAATAATTCACAAGTTGCTAAAATATAAGGCCTACTTTTACCAACTATCTAATTAGAGACAGGTTGTTTATTGGTGTTTCTTCTGTGGGCACTTTTGGCCTTGTGGATTTTTAGAAGAAAAAAAAACTCTCAAACTTCTAAAAAGTTGGTTTAATTTATCCACTAACAACATTCATCAGTGTTAGCTGTAAACTACATGCATCTTGTTATTTTCTGAAACATTGTAAACATTTCCAACACAGTCATTTCCATTTCTGAAATGATGTTCTGTGTTTAACAGCACACAGTGATGACAATGACATTTTTGGAATGAAAATGTGAAGTGAGACTTCTTTGTCTCACCACTTACATAATATGATTTAGATAATTATTTACCTTGATGTTCTTTGCACATAACAACAACACGGTCTCACTCCAACTCGTCACATTTTGACGCTTGGTCAAGACCCTCTTGCGTCGTGTTTCGATCCTTAAGG
>JAUMHR010000305.1:2324280-2345332 GCA_032361145.1 Enteromius fasciolatus
TATGGGCCATAAATCAGGTCATAAATTCCTTAGTTGACACTCTGTGAACCCCATTTACTACTAACGTGGCCTCAGAGTCATGGCTTTTTCCATATGTAACGTTGTTGTGAAGTGATTTGCCCGAAAGGGTATAGGTTACAAACGTAACCCACGTTCCCTGAAGGAGGGAACGGAGATGTTATACCTTCTTGCCACGACTCTGGGGTTGTGCTAACGCCGACTCGGCTCCTCAGCAAAAACCTGCAAGTGCACTGCATTCGTGCTCTCTTATACACACATAGTGATGACGTGCACCTAATGCAATCTGTGCATGCCAGTGTTCATTGGCCTTTTCTTTGAAGCTCAAAGGCGATTGGTTTCTCAAGCGAGTTCCAATATATAACGTCTCCGTTCCCTCCTTCAGGAAATATGGGTTACGTTCGTAACCTAGTCGATCATTTTAAAAGGTTCAGTGTGATTATAAGGGCTTATGTCATAGAATATTTATTTTTGTGTGCTTTGTAATTGTTTGCTTAGATAACATTTTGTGATCAAAATCTGAATTTAAATACTTTTGTAGATTTTTCCAAATTCGGCATGTCATGCGTTTCAAAGAAAGACCACCAACACTTAATCTTCAAGGCCACTCATTCATCCAATCATTCATACTATCTAATCTGAGGTTTATCTGAGAAACAAGCAGAACAAATATCCATCTGTATTAAAGTGCCTCAACGGTAAATAAAAACAAGTTTAATTGGATGAATTAAATGCAAGCTTATTTTTAATGGTACATTGAATGTAGTTGAAACCTAAAGTGTAGTACATTTACTTGTGATGTCACCTGAATGAATATCTCATAGTAAGAGGATTGGAGCAGTGGTGGACATTAGTGTTGTGACCCATGGTGTGCTGCACAATGTTGTGAACTGTTTGAAGATTATGTTTTAAAATAATATTACAGTCTGACGTCAATTAGAGGAAAGGTTTTTTACTATCTCAGAAAAGGGCTCTCGCGTATTGCATTGATGAGATGAAGCAGTGTGTGCGCATTGTTTGTGTGTGTGTTGAGCTGAGGTAGTCTCTTCCAGGTCATGTGCTCTTCAGCTAATTGGACATTAAATCAAACTCTCTGTTGCAGCCTGTCTGTGTGGTCTTTAGTGAATCACCCTGGGCTATTGTGTGCAACCAGCTATAGACATCCATCACTAAACATGGACTTTTGTGTTTCACTGACTTAGTAAAAACTCTACTTAGGCCATTTAAAAAGATATAAATAACACTTTAACTTGCTTTATATTATGTTTGTAATTTCAATATAATGTAGTGCAGCTCTTGATCATTTAATGCATTAGGATTTGATTGATTCACTGTTGGATTTCTTTGATATATTTGGTTAATATTTGAGTCTTTATTACATTAGTGTTAAATAAGTCTTTTCTATAGTGAAAAGTTTTGATTAAAGATATAAAAAGGTAATTGTAATGTACGTTTTTCTTATCTTTATCTTTAACTGAACAATTATCATCATTTTCTGCCATAGTGTTATGAACAACGAACAATCCAAATATCAAAGTCAATGTCAAATGAGTCACTCATGTAATTTTTATTCAATTTGAATTTAAAATAGTTTTAGGTGAAATTAAATGAATAAAGCTCAAATTCAAGCTGACCTAATTTACATTAAAATAGCTATGTTTGAAAATAATATAATTTTTTTTGTGTTTAAATAAAAAAAGTTAAATGTGACTTATTATCTTACAAGTACAATAAGACTTTTCTCACAATTTGGAGTATATGTAAGGAATAACTGACTCTGCTTCAAGTCCAAGTTCATTATTTTTCTAATAATTAAATTATTCTGTTAGTGGTGGCCACACATCAAGACATCAGCCAGATTATATATGTTGAAGGTATTTGTCCGGTTTTTCTACTTAAAATGCTATTGTGAGTAGGATTATTTCCACACACAAATTTCATTTTATTCAGTAACAGCGTCATTGTTACCATTCCTTTTTTTTTATTTGATGTTACAGATAAAGTAGCGCTAAAAACAATGCGTATGTTAATGTGAGTGCATCTCTGAGGAAGAAAGAGTGGGAAAGATAAAGTATGTGCTTATCGTACGTAATAAAACCAGCCCAGTCTTACAGCAATTCGTACATATTTTACGAAATGGCAAATTCATACAAATTTGTATGACGTTACTAGTATGGATTCATGTGATTTTTGCTAAATCGTACATATTTTACGTGTTGCCAATTTGTGTAAATTTGTACAAATTACCTAACCCTGCTCCTAAACCTACTGGGGTTTAGACAAATAGTACAAAATCGTACGAGTGAGGTCATGAAATTTTTTACGAATTAGTACAAATTAGCAGGAATATGCCACCTTAAATATGTATGAATTGGTTGTGAGACTGTGTTGAATAAAACGTCTTGGTTACGAAGATAATCCTCGTTCCCTGAAGGTGGGAATGAAGGGGAACATAATTTTTGTCGCAAAACATGGAAATGAGCTAATGGTTTTATCATATTGATTATTATGTGTATTTGTTTGGCAGTGTCATTGTGAGCTTTGGTTATTTTGCTGCGGTAAGACCTTTGAAATAATAGAAATCATTTGGTGAAGTGATATCACCAGAGTCAAGAGCTGCCTTGAACTATGTTCTCAGTGGGTTTTCCTGAAAAGATATGCACACCTTAGAACATTTGCCAACCAATCAGATCAAAGCAATCAACAGCCCGTATAGTGTATACATACATTTTAAATTTAAGAACTATTAGCTTTTTTCCTGAATTACTGCACACAAAAGTGGTGCAAATGTTGAGTGAATTCGCTCCTTAATAAATGAACCTCTTGAAAATCCAAGAAGACAATAAAGTGAAGTATGTGCGAGTCTGATTAAACTCTTCAGTTAGTGGTGCCACAGATGGCAAAACACAATTTTTCAAAAGGGTCAATCAAGCCAGAATACTGCTTGCAATAACACTGACAGGCTCCATTGATTCATAAGAGGAGAGCATTAGAAGTGCATTAGAGGAATGTTGTTAGTGGAGCATTGTGTTGTGGGAAGGCAGTGTTATTGATATGGTCCTGTGGTGAGAAAGTGCAGTGGATGAAGAACTGGAGATTACAGTATAGATTTACACAGGAGCTGCATGTCTACAATTAACAGTCTTTCTTAATGAGGCCAATCAGTACAGCGAAGCTCACTGCACTGCAGAACTTCTAGAGAGCCCATTTGAGCTAGAATTTTGCTTTTATTCTCTTGGTCTCGGTATAATTTGAGAAGCATAAAAACCTGGTCTTATTCCTGGTCTTTGATCTCACACTGAAGACTGAAGTTTGATGATAAAGTTGCACTGCTTCAATGTCTTTAGAGGTCCAAGTGATGAATTAATGAATATATGAGCCACTCATACTGGTGCTTCACCTGCATTGTAGAAAACTCCAGCATCACTTGTCAACATTATAAGTTGTGTTTTTGATACTACTGTAAGCCAGGATGGCATATTTCTATTTTCTTTATATAAAGTTTATTTTACTGCCCTGTAAAGTTATAAAAAACACAGATAATAAGAAAACACTATTTCAGTCTTTCTACTATTTGTAAAATTTGCAAGCAATTTTTTATGAAAATAGTTTCTACAACAATGATGTTATGCACTGTACAGGTGATTAAAGCCTTTGCCATTTGATGTTGAGGAACCTTGTTTTTAAAGTATTCCACTAAACTATTATCAATTAACTAAATTAGTTGCTAGACTCCTCGTCCGATTCCTCAGGGGTGTGCGTCAAGTTAATCACCCGAGACCACACCTTTTGCTCTCTTGGGACCTCGCCGTCACCTTAAATGGCCTGTGGCTTCCTCCCTTCGAGCCACTTCAGTCTGTAGATTTAAAATATCTGATGCTGAAGACAGCGCTTCTCATTGCGCTGGCCTCTATTAAGAGGTTAGGGGATCTACAAGACTTCTCCGTCGACAAAGAGTGCCTACAGTTCGGCCCGGCTGATTCTCACGTCATCCTGAGACCCCGGCCCAGCTATGTGCCCAAGGTTCCCACCACGCCTTTCCGCGCTCAGGTGGTGAACTTGCAAGTTTGCGTCCTTGATCAGGTGAGCGAGAGGACCAGCTTGTGCTGGCTTGCTGCACCGCTCCCACGGACCCACGCTCAAAATATCTCAGTGTTCTCTTAACAGTGCGTAACCTGAGTCCTCCCTGCCCCGCATATTCATTAGCCTTTAGTAAAAGGCTCAAAGGCAATCGGTCTCTCTGGCGAGTTCCCATTTGTAACGTCTCTGTTCCCTCCTTCAGGAAACGTGGGTTACGTACGTAACCTAGACGTTTTAGCTTTTCATTTTACCTTAAAAATTTGAAAAGGCTACACTAAAATAAAATGTGCTAACTGGTATCATTTAAAAAACTACTAGTCTTAGTGCTGTCTAGAGACATTTTGATATTTAATGCAGTTGAAAAAGTTTAAAATTGTATTTGTACCATGATTGAGAAAATAAAGCTAAAAGGAGTTTTAGCTATTTTTATTCATGAATAGTTTTTCAAGTTGAATTCATTTTTAATTGAATTTCTGAAAATATCTAAATCTTTTATGCTATACAGTAAGTCTTGGTTTGTTTTTAGTTGTGATATCAGTATCTACATCCGGTGTTTTTATCCAGTACTATCACACACATTACTCAGAGCTTCTGTCTGGATATCACACATAACCCACACATTTCAAACGAGAGATGCAAAACACATACAGTAGCTTTTTTTTCTACCACTTTTTAATTATTTCTTGTCAGTGACCTCAAAAAGATCTTTACTCTCGTTTTGATTGAAATATTTGATCTTTCTGATCTAATTTTTTTTCTCAATCTTTTAAAAGAAACGTGTATATCAAGTTAATGTAGCTCTAAGAAATGTTCATAAACAGACATGCCTTCATAGTATTAGTGATCTGTGATTCAGCAGCACCAGACTTGCATGATCTCTATCACGTGATGTTGAATCTAATGAGGTCTTTGTGGAGAAAGATATACATTAGCATTCCCATTCATGTCCCACTAAACATCTCCTAATAAAACAGTAGCAATATGTTGCTTTTTATTTTATTTAGTCTGAATACGCTATTGCTTTTTAAAGGCCATCAAAGCAGGAAGATGCTTTCTGTTCTATGTTAACACTCCAGATGAGTCCTGATGAGAACTGTAATGTAATTATGAAACATGTTTATCATTGATTATTTTGCTGTTAAGCAGAATGTCATACATGGAGTCAATCAAAATGCTAATAATGTATAAGTGGCTGCTTGCTTCTCTCCTGCAGTTCCTCTGGCTTCCTGCACCTTCTATACTCCATGTTTTGTTTTGTTTTCTATTAATTAATTACATCTGCTGCTTCATTCTTGAGCTTAATATGATAAGCAAGCAGCTATTTGTCAGACTCAAAATGCATGCTTGGTTACATGTTACATTAAATATCAGTTCAATTACATAATCAATTATCACATATTTTTGCATTTACTGTAAAATAAAGCATTTGTGTGACACATTTGAAGTAAATGTCAACATTTACAGGGGAAAATATGTCAAACAATTTTGTCTGTGTAGTGTTCAGTTGTTTCAAAGAATATAGATCAGTAAAATTGCAAATAAATTAATTTTTTTTTTCTAACAATAAATGACAATGATAAAAAAGTGGCGGTGAAAAACTTTACTGAATAAAAGATTCTTGTTTCAAATAATGCTGTTTTATAAACCAAATCAAAGAAAAAAAACCTCATGGTTTAATCATAGTCATGGTTTCCATAAAAATATTTTTAACATAAAAACGACAAATGTTTCTTAACAAATCAGAACAGAATATTAGAATTAACTGGAGTAGAGGTTGCTGAAATGTTTGAATATATTAACATACACTGTAAAATATGGAAGGATTTTAGACTCAAAATAATTAATAGATGCATGCACAATTCTCCATGCGCTACATAAATTTTATGCATGTATCTTATTACAAACACACGAATACCTTTCAATTTGAGTATGTGGACATTCAGGATTTAATGTTTGTGCAGCAATTTGTACAATTAAAGCATGTTTGCAAATAAAACTGATCTGTTCTACATTAACATATCATAAACTGCGCATGTAAAAAATAATCTGTGCATTTGTGAATCAAGTGACATGCGTTCACTTATTGGCTGAGTCGATCTTGTTCAGTTCATTTGGATTTTGAGACTTCATTTTCGCATTTTACACACATTCAACACACACCCACACAACTAATGCTCACTGCAATCCAGTAACATGTGGATGATTTGGAAAAATTAGCAAATATGGGTTTCTACACTGAAACAAATGGTGTTTGCTGGTGTCTGCAGAATTATGAATCACATTAATGTGGAGGGTTCAAAGTAATTTTGTGAATGTTCTACTTTCCATTAAAATGTCATAATTTGTGCATGCAAATAGTCTGAGTCACGTCGGTGACCGACGGATAGGAATCTCGCTTCAAGATGTCCAATCTACACTCCGTGTATATAAACATGCCAATGAAATTGGCATACGCTGATTAATATCACGACCTGGTCAACAGGTTCCTTAGGGGGGCCAGAAGGTTAAATCCTCCTCGCCCGTCTACTGTACCCTCTTGGGACCTGTCTCTTGTGCTGAGAGCATTGAGACAGGTCCCCTTTGAGCCTTTGCCAGCAGTCGAGCTGAAGTTTCTATCAATGAAAACACTTCTCCTGCTCGCATTGACCTCCATCAAGAGGGTAGGGGACCTGCAGGCATTTTCGGTCGACGATTTGTGCCTAGAGTTCGGGCCCGAGGATTCCCAGGTAACACTGAGGCCACGGCCCGGCTACGTGTCCAAGGTTCCTACTACTCCTTTCAGAGATCAAGTGGTTAACCTCCAAGCGCTGCCCCCCGAGGATGCAGACCTAACCCTGCTGTTGCTGTGTCCCGTCCAAGATGGGATCTGTCATGGGGGACAGCAGAAGGGGAATGCCGTCTTCAAGCAGAGGATGGCCCACTAGATAGTGGATGCCATCACCCTGGCTTACCAAGCACAGGGTGTGCCCTGCCCTCTCAGTGTATGGGCTCACTCAACTAGAAGTGTAGCTTCATCCTGGGCATTGGCACGTGGCGCCTCGCTTGCAGATATTTGCAAGAGCTGCGGGTTGGCGACACCTAGGTTTTATAGCCTTTGTGTTGAACTGGTATCCTCTCGTGTTCTCACCTCAAACAGCTATAGAACCGGAGTAGGACCTGTTCGGTCGGCTTGGCTAATAATATCTCCAGAGTGTCCTTATCAGTAGACCCTGTTGAGTTCCTCCGTTCCCCTTGGCAGCCGGATGTTATGGAGTATCTGGTACCAGGCACTTGATGCGCTGAATCCTTGAGAACCGCTAGAGGGCTGGGATTCCCTGAGTGTTACCCTTCGAGGATCTCAGGACGTATTCATGGTAAAAAAAAATAAAAACATGTTCCCCAGCAGTTGCTTCTGTGAGGGTTCAATCACCTCCTATATTCCATATGCATTGAAAATTCATGATATATGTGAGTTCCGTCTTTACCTCCTATGGAAGGCTGACTTCTGCACGTCTTCAGATGTCCCAGTGTTCCAGTTACTAAGGTAGTGCAAGTACTTGTTTCCTGTGGTCCGAGTCCCAGCCTACAGACCAAACACAGGGGGTTTGGGAGTCTCCCACATGACGCTGGAAGGGGCAGCTTCCATGGCGTTCTGGTAGGGATCCCTATTCGTCGGTTTAAACGTCTCGGTTACGTATTGTAACCCTCGTTCCCTGAAGAAGGAAATGGAGACATCACGTCCCGTCGCCATGGAGCTGTACCGCAGCTAGGGGGCCGTGACACCGGCTCGGCTCCCCAGCGAAAAACTAATGAACACTTAATCCGCTGACCTACTTATACTCACGCTGCGATTAAGTGCAGCTGGATGTTAATCAGCCTTTTCGCCCAGCCTCTCTATGGCCTGCACTGCCTGCCATGGTCCTCTCTGACCGTTTTTTCTGCCGCCTGGCCCTCTCCGGCCTTGTACTGCCCGCCACGGCCCTCTTCGGCCATATTTCTGCTGCCTGGCCTTACTTCGGCCCTGCCTCACTTCATGCCTTCATGCGAAGGCCTCCCCTAGTCTTTCCCCGCCTACCTCGCTCCCCTTAACCCCAGTTCTCTCCCTAGGGCGCCAGCCCCTATCCCCTCCGTTGCGGTCCAGGGACCACAAAGGCGGTTCCCAAAGGTCGCTCACCCCGACCCCAATGAAAGGTTCTCTCCACTTCGGCGGGGGCGGGGGTGGATGCCTCCCTAAACTTCTAGCCCCGCGTCCAGCTCATCTCAGGCTTTTTTGGGGGGCTTGTTTGGTGCTGTCCGCACTCTACGGCTTTTTTGGGGTGTACGCGGGGACCAGGCTGGGCTCCGAGCATCTGTTAACCCTAACCTCCTAGAGGGTTAAACCTCCTAGGGCTCAGAGGCCGCCGAGCTCCCTGCCTGTCCCCCGGAGAGTTCGCCAAACAAGCTATTTTATCGCCGAGGTAGTGGGAACTAGTGAAAGGGAACGAGGGTTACAATACGTAACCGAGACATTCCCCAGCACACCCACCATTTGGGTGGAATGGCCAATCAAAGGCATGAATTCTTAGCGGGAGAAACTTTCTTTGTCTCCGTTTATGGCCCATTGGCATTTTTACTGCTGGTCTGGAGACTTGTTGTTGTTTATTTCAAAACATCATAGAAATTGTATGATGCATTTCGTGATCACATAGTATACATCATTGTTTCAGTAATAAAGAGAAGATCATTTTGATTTGTTTAGCATCCTCGGGATAGTGGGGGAAAACCACTGGCAATTACACATCCATATAAATGTAGGATGTGGGTCCAGGTCTGTAATTTATATCCAGATGTCGAAGGCTAAAAGGGTCTCTTAAAGATCTAGAGTCCAAACGATCATCTGTGATCTTATGCAGATGCTACAACAATAGTTACATTTTTACAATATTACTGTATTACGACATTAATTTACCTTTCTTTATTTACAATTAAATACTTTAACTATTTTTTATTTTTTAATCAGTTTTACACAACATGTCCAGTGTGGCTGACTCTGAGCTGTTAATTCATGCTTGAATTATATCGATGCAATAAACATTTCTTTAAGAATTTACATATGGGTCGGGGGCATAGTTAAATGCAATGATAATTTGTAAAACAATTCAAAGATAACATTAAATTACCAAATTAAATTGACAACCCTGCTAAAAACTCCAATGCCACGGCAGCATTAAAATGCCACCAAAGTCTCTTCTGAAGCTGAAGGAGATGTACAGCCATCTGATATAGTGTCCGAGTGAGGATTCTGGGCCCTGGGCCACTGTGGTGTATGAATCTATGGTCTGTGCTCACAATTTTTGATAGCCTTGGGTAGAGACAGAGTGATGGGTCTCATACACCGCCGCTGTAAAACACCACAGCTCTTCAGTTTTATAATGTTTTTGCTCTTTCTGTTGTATGCTTTATCTATTTTTTAGAACACACCCCTCCCCAAAAAAATACTCTCCTTTCTTCTGCTTATCCCCATCTCACTCTGACATGCGTGTGATTAATGTTTTTCATTTGATGTCCTCCTCTTGCCTCCACCAAGTAGCAACAAATAAAACTCCCAGCCAGAGCGTGCAAATGATCTCTCAAAAGAGCTGTAAAAGAGGAGAGATAAACGGAGAAGGTGGGAGAAACAGTGAGAGAGAGGATGAGCGAGTGCGTGTTAGGCTACATAGGACAATTCATAGTTGAAATCTGGCCTTTGGAAAGGAAAACATTTGCGGAGGAATGTGACGGAGGTGTTTCTCTGTGTATAGCTCTCCTCCCTAGAGAAATTCCCTCGTTGCTAATCTGCAGTTATTGCGATTGCCAGAGGCACTTTCCAAATTAAAGCAGGAACTCTGGGAGCACTTTCGAACCCCCCCAATCCCACAAAATCGTCATTTCCACTCAACTGTAACTCTCTCCAGCCTGTTGTCACGGATAAATTATCAGTTGGATACTCTTTGCTCTGATATTTTTATAGACACATAGATATGTTCCTCAGGATAAACAAAGATAATGAAGTGTTACTGATACAGACTCGTGGGCTGTGGACTGAGATGATGATGTGCTATTGTTGCAATTTAAAGGGATAGTTCACCAAAAATCAATATTCTGTCTTCATTTACTCACTCTCAAGTCTTTCCAAACATACCACCATGCATTTATTTATTTTTTCTGTGGAGCACAATGGAGGATATTTAAAAGAAAAAAAAAATCATATTTGTATAGTCTTTTACAAAGTAAAATTCACCCCTTTTTTGTTACAGTGTAGGATTTACCTTCTACACGTTGTACCATGCTTTTTCTTTGTGCTTTGTTGGTGCAATAAAAGTACTTTCTTAGGAGTGAGAACATTTTATTCTCTTATATTCAGAAAATCAGAGACCGTGGGAAAATGGGGTTTTAAAAATAGTCCTGGAAGAGAAATCTTGGTGCACATTTAAAAAGGCTACTGCAGAGCTTGTTTTATAACTGATCGCATAATTTAAAGGCTACTAACAAGGCTAGTAATAATATTATTTAGATAAAGGTGACCAGTAAAAGAATGAACTTTAAGAATGATACAGATTGAATTTTTGTTTTGCGAAATAACTCATGCAAATAAATTTAGATTTGAAATTTTTATACGACGCTTAAGAATGTGAAGTTTTGTTTGCTGTACATATGATGAGGCATGTTTTACATTTTAGTGGTACTTAAACAAATGGCAATTCGGAAGTGAAGTATCTGAGACGTGCATCCAAGCATTAGAAGAAACATCCATAGTCAGTATTTAAACAATTTTGAGGAGATGCTGACATGCAACTTCTCTTGCACATCAATGCACAACTTTCGAGCAGATGTTTACAGTCAGCCTTTCCTTTCCTTTAGTTTGATATCAAACTCAGTAGAACAGATCTATCATTTCTTTATCTTGTTGGTGCATATATTGTGTTTTTGTTAATGACATTTTAAAACTCATCTCTAACCTCAAAAATACTTTTTTGAGCAATGGTGCTGGGATGAAATCCTGGTTATTCTTTATATTCTTTTGTTAAAGTGACTTAAAACCCCCTGATTCATCTTATAATTCAAGTATTTTTGAGAAGGCTATTTTTACAAGAGCCTCTGACTCACTACTTTGGACTGTGATTTAGTTTATCAGGACAGAATATTCTTATTATGCCTACAGTAAATTTTATGATTTCCTGCAAAAAAAAAAGAAGGAAATTTAAGATAAAATGTATTTCCTTATCAATCTTAATTATACTTTAACTATGGAGTCAGATTGATGATAAGGAGACTCATTGTATGAAGTTAGATGAATCAGTTTTATCCTTGTAACCATACAGCTTCGGTATGCTGATTCCCATTCGGTTACCACCAAAGAATGTTGATAGAAAAAGAGGATGTTGTATTTCACTCAGACTCTCTGGTTCAGAGAGATTAAAATCAGTAATCATCTAGTTCTCCGGTGATCCTAAAGCAAAAGAGTCTTTTTTTTATCTAAAGCACTTTCAGTATATATTTTTGCTCATATCAGGAAGTTGAGGTGATCATATGGCAGTTCAAAGTCTTCTGCTCAGGCTTTAGATGTTCTCCAAGTGGCTTCGTTCTGTTTTTAGTCTATGAGGATGAAAAATGCTGTGCTCATGCACAGAAACTGCACTCAGCAGCACATCAGCCTGTCATCCCTCCATGGCAACAGCAGTGAAGGAGAGCTTAGAGTGTGTGATTAAACACTGCTTCTCATGTGGATGTTTCAAACAGCAATCTACAAAAACCACCACTGCCCCAGACTTCTGCATAAGGTCTAGTCCATTTCAGCTTATTACTGCCATTTGTATGGCCCAGACAGGAAGAGAGTCTGGTGGTCATGTGAAATGTTTACATTTTAACATGATGTTTAGGGGTTAAATCATATTGTTTCTGTGTAATTCATATTAGACTAGGGGGTTCCCAAACTTTTGCATGCTACACTCTTTTAAGAGTGTAGATGCCTCACAATGCCTTTTTGTCGAAATGGTTCCACATAAAGTACCATTAACATGAACAGATGTTCATCTTTCTGTTTCACAGAGGGTTCTTTGTGGTGAAAGAAGATTCTTCAGACTGTAAAAAGGTAAAAAAAAGAGATGGAAAGAACCTTTAAAGAACCTTTGACTGAATAGTTCTTTGTAGAACCCAAAAGGATTTTCTACAGTATCACTATAAAGAAACGTATAAGCACCTTTATTTTGAAGAGTGTATAAACCACCGCAGAACCTGATTTTGCTGAGTTAGGCGTGTCCCTGGGTCAACATCTGTGATTTGCCAATCAGATTTGAAGAACCAGTTTATAGTTTTTGTGAAGTTTAGGCTTACAATCAGTGTTTGGTGCTTGTACATCAGTGTCGGTCATCTATCATTTCCTCTGATTTTAGGCATTACTCATGGGTAGGGTTAGGTTTAGAGATATGGTCAACTAAAATTTTGGAATAAAATATTGTTCCAGGGTCAACAAAATATGCTGCGCCTAACGCCTAACTCAGCAAAATCAGGATGTGCCTAAACCACCTAGAGAGGTAGAATCAGAAATATGGATTAGGTATGAAATATTGCGTTAATTAATGTTCAATATTGTATTAAATTATGTTTTCGAACATTCCCTAAATCTGTAGTAGATTGTTACATAGTACAACATGTCCCGTCTTGTTGTCAGCAGGCGGCGCTATGACTGTAACCGAATATGGGCATGTAGATATGTTCAGGGCAGGAGTCTTATGAACAGTGAGATTTGGGGTAGATCAGACATTGTGCAGCTAAGTTATAACAACTTCCTGTTTGATGGCAAAACATTGAATTTTGTCAGGACACCACGGACACGCCCTTCGACTCTAGATCTTCACAATTTAACATTGCAAAGGCTTTTGGTTTACACTGACCAAATTTGGTGTTGATATGAATAAATCTCTGGGAGGAGTTCGTTAAATTATGACGTCAGAAAATGGCAAAAAAAATTACACACATTTTGGTGAGAAAATTTAAAATAACCAACTTCCTGTTGGAATATGGATTTCATACCAGGACACTTTTTTGTAGGTATTGGTGTGTTAGTGTTATATGTGATTTTGGTACATGTAGGTAAAACACAGCTCAAGGCACACACTTTTGAAAGTGTATAGGTGGTGCTGTCGAGCCATTTTGCCACACCCACTTCTAAAAACCCATATGAGATGTACATTTTTGCCAGTTCTGATGCGTGTGCAAAGTTTTGTGACCTTTTGAGTATGTTTATGCCCTAAAAACTGTTTCATTTAGGAGAATAATAACAATAACAATAAACAGGATTCTGGATTGGTAAGCTATAAAAACTAGCATGAGGGAATGGCTGAGAGGTATACAGATAAAAAAAGAGAATATATTTTTTGCTTTTTTGGTGGCACAGAACGTAAGAGATGCAGCCTAATAGGCTGTTGAAGTAATGATGCATAAACATTGAACTTGCAGTTCAGTAAGCGAGTCATGGAGTATGTTGATTTAGTAGCCGCTTTAGCTGAATCAAAACACATGTTCAGTCAGTGATCAGACTGATTCTTTTTCAATTGTTAATTAAAGAACTTAAATATAGCTTTTTTTGTGAATCATACTACATGTGTACATGATGTACGTCAAGATCTTCCCGCCAGCTAACTTGTTAATTGAATTTGAGAACTTATTTTTTTGTATTTCTGGCATGGCATAAGCACCCCAGCATTTTCACAATTTGCACGACCCACTTATTCCCACAGTAGGAAAATGGCTGTATTAGACGGTCTGTGAACAGCCCATTGGCGGTCCGTGGGTGGTCTGTAGGCGTGCAGATAGACTACAACCTACAAGACACTTCCTGAATATATTACCACACAATGACCAGAACACACATTTCCCAAACACATTACCACCCAATACTGAATATGCACTATAAAACAAAGTGTATTTGGAAATTATTTAAAAACGAGCCGCTAACACCATTTACTGTAGAATTTAAGATATAATTTCATGTTTACCAAGGTGAAGATTACAGCCTTTAACACTCATAAATATATATAATATAATCATTCATAAAATTTAAGAACTACTGTATTTTAGTGGTGCAGTTATTGATGAGTATGTTGTGTTTTTGGTTATGAAGATCCTGGGGCATTTAGAGAAAGTAGATCCTTAATCAGGGAAGTGCTGGCAAGAGAAGCCGGTTTTATTTTAACAAGACGTGAACCAATACATAGAGCACATTATAAATCAGCGCCATCAGTCAGCCTGCACTTTGAGGCCAATCCATCACCTTGGTGACACTTGAACCCCGAAGCATAACGCTTTAGAATCCAAGGGCGCTGTTCTGGGATCGGTTTGCTCTCACTTTATTCATTAGCATGTGAAAATGAGCTGATCTCACATCAGCAAAGTTACTATAAGAAGTTTAACAAAAAATTACTGGCATATAGACCCAAACTCAGTCCATGCCAGTATTTTATGAAGCTCTAGTGCCTCTCAGGAACTGAGGATTCTGACTTAATCAGCTATTATAGACCATGTTTTGCTTGAGCTCAGAGGACCATATTTGAAGGCGAGTACAAAGAAACTCGTATGAGTCAAAGAAAATCTTTTTCTACACTCGCTCTCAGTGAGCACAGCGAAACAGCTTTATGACCAGCAGGAGTACCGGAGTGTAGTTTCTAATAAATACAGCCCTTAGGAGTTTTGTGCATATTTAACTTTCAACTAATTAAAGCCCTTCAAAGATGTATGAAATAGCGTGATGCAAACCAAGTTTTAGAATTTAAAGTCGATGTTTTAAAAGAAAACACCTTTAGGTGGTTTTAAGCTTAGTTAGAAATTAGATAATGTAGTGTAAGATTCATATGAGCAAAAAGGAGAGATTTTTGCCAGAATAACTTTTTGCCAGACCGTGAACCTTACGCACAGACTAAATGTCAATGCTTTGCCTCAACAAATTTCAGTTACGTTAAAAGGCAGTTTGTTAATTGAGTCAGGCACTCAAAGAAAACAGATGATGTAGAAATAAATTGACATTTCCGTTGCAGGACCTCCCAAGGGATTTCTTCCTCTTTCTCTGGGTTGTGTCAAAGTGTATTGCTAAGACGGGCACATGCTTTGTTAGATAAATTAATGAAGGTAAAGCTTTTTTGAATGTTGAGCTAATCTATTCTGATTTATTGGCGAGCCAACAGAAAACATACTTTTAATAAATCCAAATTATGCAGTAGATTGGGGGCAGTCGCTGATGAAAACCACCTTAGTACTGTAGGTTTATTGCTGGTACAAAGTAGCTGGTGAAGCTAGAAGATCAATATGGTATTTCTGGTGAAGCTACTGTATTTGACCAGGATATTATGCTGTCTAAGATATTTAAAGGGATGGAGGTAATTCATAACCCTTATGCCTCATATGAATCCGTTTTGTTCTATCTTTGCAATTACAAAGAACTGGAACTGAAGCTTCATATCATAAATATCATAAAAATGATTCATATAACATGTATAATTCATGTTATACAGTGTCTGTATAAACTACAGGTATATGATATTTTACTTTCATATCCTTTTTGAAATTTGAACGCCCCAGTCCCCATTACCTGCCTGTTCACCAACACATGACGACGAGCAACCAAAACACAACATAAACGTAAGTGTCTTTTCAGCATGTATTGTTAAACAACTTGCCTTAAATATCAGATCTACAGTCCAGGAAGGTGGGGAAAAAGAGGGAGGACAGTCGTAGAGATTGAATTAGTTTCAATTCATTGCTGTAGTCCACAGGTCATACTGTTAGGCTGGACTAAATCATTCCCCAAAAAGCCATAAAAAATGTCACAGCATAGATTTAAGGCACTCTTAGCATGGACTTTCATTCTCTCTCTCGTTCTGTCTTTCCTTCTCATTCTTTTTCCATACCACCCCGCCCGACTCATTTTCACTCTTTCACCCCATCCTTTCTGAGGTTGACATTTAGAAAGGAGCCTGTCAGTGTGTGTGTGTGTGTGAGTGTAGGAAAGAGAGTGATCATCTCTGCTTTATAACTTTAGCCATACTGTACACCTCATTCACCCAGCTCCTGTCACAGAGAGAGAAAGAGATGTGGACTGTTCAAAGTTAAACATCAGCTGCTTTAACCAGCTTTTATCTGAGATTCTGAGGTATTTTCGTCTGAATGGTGTTCACCAGAGTCCTGAACAATCTTCTTGGCATTTCTGCATTCATCTTGTCTTGTTTGATACTTTCATGCTTTGAGAACAATACCACTCATGTGTGTTGCACTCTGTAGTCACTGAGTTAAATTTAATAAATTGCTGTTTTGACGTAAATCAGCATCACATTTCCTTTTCTGACTTGTATGCAATAGCTATTCATATAGTGAGCCAGAAGGAACTTGATTTAGACTTGGGTTTTAAAAGATTACCCAGTCAAACCTTGATCCTACTTCATCCTTATTACCTCACAGTAGCTGAGAGGGCCAAGCTTGTGAACAATGAATATTATTTCAGGTCTCTGACTCAGGAATTCCTCTGAGAGGAAGTTGTGAGTTTTGAAAGTATTTTCCTTCCATGATTTAAACTTAGACTATTTATTAATTTAATTAATTAGGGGTTCGAGCGCGAAGCGCAAACAACGCAAAAATCTAAATTTCAGACATTTTTGGCCGTGGATCATCCAAAATTAGTCGTAGACTCAAAAACTCAACTTCGTTGCAATCCTTGCATCGGTCGGCAACAGAACGTTTTGCAATATGCATATCATTTGATCGATCTCCTCCTAATGAGCAACTTTGCCTCAAGAACCATTGCTGTCAATCAAAGCGTTCATAGTTATTAACAAATATGTTAAAAACGTACTTTTGCGAACTAGTCCCTGTTTTTTTGCCTGATCGGAACCAAACCACTGCAGTAATAATCTGTGGACTCTCTAGATCAATAATTATCAAAAAATTGTTGAATTTTGTCCTTTGGTTAGCTCTAATAAGCTTATTTAAAAATAGGGCGTGATCACATAAACCCCACAGCCTATAAAACCCAAACCAAAACTCATAACATACGAAACTTCGCAAGAACATGTCTCACATCACTCTTAACAATTATCCAAAGTTTCATGAAAATCGGAAAACAGGTGGCACTATAACAGCTAAAACTGCCTGATAAACACAGCTTCTCCATAGAAAATGACTTCATGCTTTAAAACCTATTCAAATGTTCGTATATTCACACAAAAACTTTATGTCATATAATTAGTCTCCTGATTCTGAGAAACTTTGCCTCAAGAACCATTGCTGTCAATCAAACCATTCCTTAAAATGTTAAAAACATACTTTTTCAAACTAGTCTCAGGTTTGTTGCTCAATCTGGATCAAACCAATACAGAATGTTTCAATGTGCTTAAGTGTCAGACATACATCCATGTAGGGCAACATAAACCTCAAAACTCTTCAAATTCTCGAACCCCGATAATTGCTGCTTGCAGCTATATTTGTATTAATATTTTCATATCTTATTATTTATTGTCATATAATTATAATAAAAAACAATAATATTACTGATTTTATTCATGTAACACACACAAGTAGCTCAGGTAGTGCAGATCATCCAGGATGGCACATCAGTGTGAGCTGTGGCAAGAAGGTTTGCTGTGTCTGTCATTGTAGTGTCCAGAGCATGGAGGCACTACCAGGAGACAGGCCAGTACATCAGAAGACATGGAGGAGGCCGTAGGAGGGCAACAGCAGCAGCTCTGCCTTTGTGCAAGGAGGAACAGGAGAAGACCTGCAAAATTACCTCCAGCAGGCCACAAATGTGCATGTGTCTGCTCAAACGGTCAGAAACAGACTCCATGAGGGTGGCGTGAGGGCCCGACGTCCACAGGTGGGGGTTGTGCTTACAGCCCAACACAGTGCAGAACGTTTGGAATTTGCCAGAGAACACCAAGATTGGCAAATTCATCACTGGCACCCTGTGCTCTTCACAGATGAAAGCAGGTACACATGTGACAGACGCCGTGGAGAATGTTCTGCTGCCTGCAACATCCTCCAGCATGACCGGTTTGGCAGTCGGTCAGTAATGGTGTGGAATGGCATTTCTTTGGAGGGCTGCACAGGACTCCATGTGCTCACCAGAGGTAGCCTGACTGCCATTAGGTACCGAGATGCTAGAGCTCATGTGGCTGGAATGTATTAGCAGTTCCTGCATGACAAAGGCATTGATGCTATGAACTGACCCACCCATTCCCCAGACCTGAATCCAATTGAGCACATCTGGGACATCATGTCTCGCTCCATTCACCAATGCAATGTTGCACCAGAATGTCCAGGAGTTGACGGATGCTTTAGTGCAGGTGTGGGAGGAGATCCCTCAGGAGACCATACGCCCCATCATCAGGAGCATGCCCAGGCGTTGTAGGGAGGTCATACAGGCACATGGAAGCCACACATACTGAGCTTTATTATTATTTTTGGTTTATGTAATATAAAATATTTTATATATATTTTCATGTTTTTAATTTGATATATTATTTCTCATGTTGAAACCCTTTGAATATTAGATTTTTGAATATAGCTTAATCTTAAGTTTGCATTAGTCCAACAGATTTAGACAATTTATGATCACATATAATCTTCCTCATATACTTGTTGTATATGTTGTCAAATCAAGCTTAACTGACACAAGTTTCTTTCGAACTTTAAAATGACTGAATTTAAATAAAAAGAAAAACATCTTGATTGGCGAACGCTTAACTGCATAACAGATTCTCTACTGCCAAGAAATCTTCAATATGTATGAGCTGAGTGTCAGGCTTCTTTGAAAATATAGCTGATTTTGCGCAACTGCTGTGAACCTTCAGGAGCTTTTTGCATTAAATTTCTCTCTATATACAGCATGATAAACTATAAGATAGCGTACATGCCCAAAGCAGCAGCTATTTATTATATATGAAGGAAACACAGCTAAATCTGCATGATTTCTGTGCCTAGATTGATAATTATTTACGACTCATGTCGTTCAAAACCCGTAAGACCTTTGTTCTTCGGAACAAAAATTAAGATATTTTTGATGAAATAGGAGAGCTATCTGACATTCTATAGACAGCAACATAACGAAAATGTTTCTAAAATGTAACTCAGGGGAGATGAATGGTTGAGTAAATTGTTATTTTTTGTTTTGTTTGCCAAAAAATAATAATAATAAAAAATAGCATCCTCATACAGTAGTAACTTCAAAACTGAAGTTGAGCCACTGATGTCATTTGGACTGTTTTACTGATGTATTTACTACCTTTCTGGATCATTTCAGTTTAATTGCGGTCTATGGAAGGTCAGATACAGTAGTTCTCTGACATCATCCAAAATATCTTAATTTGTGTTCCGAAGACGAAAGTCTTAAGAAGAAGGCTAAAAGGGACAGAGGTAGACTTGGGGTCACTTGGAAAAGAGCTGGTGTTTTCACACTCAGATCTCATAAAGTGTCAGGACGGGGGAAAAGACTAGGGTCTCAGAGGTGACAGTCTGTGCAAAACCCAGAGATAGAGCAGCCGCTGTCGGCATGTTGAACCTGACCGCCGGGGCCTCTGGAGGGATAAGAAGAAGCACTATACAACCCATTAACCACAGCGATGTGAGCACATGTTGGGAACATTAGTTCAGTGAAAACACCTTTCAATCTCTGTCTCTCTGTTTTACTGAAATGCTATTTCATCAGTCTTATGCTTCCCCTCAAATGGATGAAAAAGGTCACTAATGATTATTTAAATAAACAAATAGACCTAATAACCATGTGCAATCTCGCCGAAGGCATTTGAATGAGCATGCTTATTGCTTAGATACATCAGGGAACCTCTTGTTATCGGCGTCAGTGTATTTTGAGTTCTTCAGCACACACTTCAGATTCACTTTCGAGGTGATAAAGGACAAGTAAGCTGTCAGATGGAAGAGAAGTAGAGAGGATGTGACAAGACAGAGGGTTAATGGGTGTTTCCCCTGTAGCTGAATTAAAATAGATGCACAGATTTCTTCCTCCCCTGTTTCTGTGATATAGTCTCTGGCTTGAGTCCATGAAACGAACACATACAGGCTGGTGGTATCAGCCCCTGTCGATCATCTGCTGTGACGCATAGTACGCTTCGGATGTAAATATCTAATTTCACCTTTTGAACCCATAATGAAATTACATTAAATATGCATATTGTTCTATTACAGATTAGGAAGCTTTAAACGTTTACTCTCACAGTAAGTATATAATAAAATAATTGTTCACGATAAATAAAAAGTGTGATGTGTAATTGCGGTAATTTGCAGGCCATTACGGATAACAAACGCCTAAACACTCCCATTTGCTGTTGCACTGTCACATAGCGACAACAATAAAACGTTAGCATATGACGTTTTTAACTACATTTATATGCTGACAGGATTCTTTAGTAATTGTTTTCCTGTTTTGAGGATGTTTAAAAAATTTTACTGGAAATTTAGATGAATACTGTGGAAGAAAATGTTTTTGTAGTGTTAGCTTTGAGTCTTACATAAGAGCTGTCTTATAAAATATAAAAAACAACAGCAACCTGTTCTACCTGCATTTTATGAGTGTTTTAATGGGATCTGCTTTCAGCTGCTTTCAAAGACTTTCAGAAAACCTATCCATAAGCATTATGAAATAGATGCATCACAGTACATGCTGTCATCACAAAATAAACAACCATGCTTTTAATATATATATATATATATATATATATATATATACAGACACACACGCACAAATACACATGCTGTATATACGAACATTCAAAAGTTTGGGATTGGTACATTTTTCTTTCCTCACTAAGGCTTTGTTTATTTGATCAAAAATAAAGCATAAGCATTTATATTGTGAAATAATATTACAACATAAAATAACTGCTTTCAATTTCCAGTATTTTAAAGTGTTGTTTATTCCTGTGATGGCAAAGCATTTAAAAATAATTATAATAAT
>JAUMHR010000305.1:2345891-2361030 GCA_032361145.1 Enteromius fasciolatus
TTGCTAGTGGTTTCGATTGACCACACAGGTCAGGCAGAACGGCTCCTGGCCTCTTATTCCCAAAGACTCTGCTGACCCTGTAATCTGCCTCCTTCTGTTTTTTCAACTGAATTTTCTTCTTTTTCAGTATTATGCCTGTTTCCATAGCAATGACTTTTTCCACACTTCAGCGTTCAGACCCTTCCCAGGTGAGAACAGTGTTGCACTCCAGACTCCAGAGGCCTTGTCAGGAATCTTAATCAAAGACAACATCAGATGTTGGGCAAATGTGAGGTCCGCCCCCACAGCCTGGAGATGAGATTATTGAAATTGTCTGGCTGACATTCTCCACTTTAAATGGCCGAAGGTTGCATGCAATATGTGTCTATATCGGTGTCTACATGTTTATGAGTCCTCAGATCCACTTGCGACATACACCTGACCTGATGTGTGCAAACAGAAATACAAATATACAAAAGTAAATATTCAGCTACAGTGTGTGCCAAATTGTGCATCTGTACAGTAGATGACAGGATTTTTTGAGGGGGTAGTAATACATCATGTCTTGCCCTTCAGAGTGCAGATGAGCAGTGAATGAATGCACAAGGCCAGGGTGCACACCTCCTCATTTGGCTCCTCTTTCTCGCTCACTCTGTCCCTGTCGTTCTTTTTTATATTTTGTCCCTTTTATGTACGTCTATCACCTGTGATTCTTCCCATCATCCTCTTATAGAAGTCTCTGAACGAAAGCTCTGTGCATCAAATATCATTTGAACAGCCAGTGTGTTTTTGTCTGCAGGGTAAGACTCAAGTTGGGGCTTATTGCGGGCCTGTTAGTCTTAAGAGGTTTGTTGATAAGTGGCTGTTGAACTGAAAGCTTTACTGTTCACAGAATGACTAGTGTAAAATGAGCTTTCTTTGAGTTAAAGCTGCTGAGACTCTTTTGAAAAAACAAATTCTCACTCAGTATTCTTTACCATGAACACCTGAAATAGAAAATGGATTCTCTGATGTGTACTAAATAATACCATCTGTTTCTCAAGTGCCTATTCAGGACTACTTCATTGGTGTGCATACTTATATTTTTTTTGTTTTCTTTAGTCACAGCGTTTGTAGATTCAAGGTGCTGTGGAAAAGTAGTGTTACTGAAAAGTTATAGAGCTATTCAAGGTTTAGTTCACTCAAAAATGTCATTATTTACCTATGTTGTTTACTTGCTTTCTTTGGTGGAACAATAGTTCCACCAATTTTTGTTCATACACTGAAAGTCAGCGTGGGTCCATTGTTGTTTTGGACCCCTATCTTTTGCATTGCATGGACAAAATAACATTCTTTAGAGTAACTTTTTTTAGTGTTCTTTTGTGCAGAAAAAAAAGTTATAAAGATTAAGAGCAATATGGTGGTGAGTGAATAATAACTAAATTAGCATTTTTAATGAACTATGCTTTGTAAACCAAAAATATGCTTGATTATATTGAATATGCACTTGTAGTGTACTTAAATATTGTTACGGGAAGGAGGTGAGGAAATGTGCGAGTTCATATGCAAGTAGGTTTAATAAAAGCTCAGGGTCAGGACAAGCGGAGATCGAGTACCAGCAAACAGAGTCAAACGAGGCAAAGGCAATAGAGTGAATGATAAACAAAGCAAGAGTCCGAAATAATGCGAATCAGTCCGTGGGGCAAGACAGAGAGGAGATCCAGATACAGGCAGAAGTTTGGCAACGAGAAAATCCAAATAACAGAACACACTGAAAACAGGAACACGAATGAACTTGGCTAGGGTAAACGGTAACACATAGAAACACTTTGTTAACACCCTTCTAGACAGATTAATTTGTGAGTATGCCCTTCGTGACCAAACAGATGCTGACATCACCCTTCGAGACTGTGCCGCCTGTGCCACACACTGGTTCTGGAGGTTCAGGCCATGGGGCCTTACAGGCCTCGGGGAGCTCGGGTGAATTCAGTGATAGAAGATGTGGATCACAGACCGAGTCTGGCAGATCCAGCCATGATGAGTCCGGATCACAGACCGGGTCTGGCGGATCCGGCCTTGATGGTTCCGGATCACAGACTGGATCTGGCGGATCCCAGTCTGTGACCCATTATCGACTGGCTTGACGCGCTGAGGACCTTCAGTAGCTTCGCAGGCTGCGTAACTGGGATCGACTGGGCTGAGCATGGTCCCTCGTACCGTGTGACGGAAATCATGAGGGCCTTCGACAGCTCGTCAGGCTGTGTGACTGGACCAGACTGGGCTGAGCACGATCCCTAGTACTGTGCGACGGAAATCATGAGGGCCTTCGGTGTGGTTGACAGCTCCCCTAGCTGTCTTACGGCACCTGACTGAGCATCACTCAGCCCCTCACGCTGAGTGATGGAAACGGCGCCCTCTGGGGGTGACTCAGAAACCACCGACGGGTAGACAGTTCCCCTAGCTGTCTTTCGGTGACTGGTCGGGTAGCCGGGCCGAACTGAACGCCACACAGCTCCTTGCGCTGAGTGATGATGTCAGGGCCCGTAGCCAGCATTTCGGGGTTTATATAGATGGGAGACAACTACTTGAGCTGTGAAACTGGAACCAACTGGGCTTGGTACAGCACCCCTGGCTGTGTTAATGGAGCTGACCAGACCAGTCTCTTGGGCTGGGAAATCGGGACCAGAAGAGCTTTACAGTACATGGCTGCACAGGGTCTGGAAGCAGCAGGCTGGGTAGATCCTTCTCGCGATTGACCGCCATTTTGTGCCGCGTCTCGCGAATCGTATTGCCATGCGAGAGCCAAGCCATGGGTTGGAATTGACGCTCGTGGTGTGGTGATTCCGCCGATTGCTACCGTGAGCGTGAAGGTCATTCTCCACCTCATTGGTGAAATGAGACCAACAGAACTCCAAGACAAAGTCAATGAGGTTGGCCAGCGGCCAATCAGGATCCTCCGCGGGCAGATCGCGCAGCACACAGCGATCCAGACCGGACAAGAAATATCCCTTGATGGTCTACTCATCAACATCGATGTGGTGAGAAACTGATATAAAATCACACACGTACTGATCAATGTGCCTTCCGTGCTGATATAGGGAAAGCAAGAATGTCTCTGATGCTTGATGTAATTCCTGCCTGTGAGGCAATGGATGGACTCGGTGCGAGCCCCGATCAAACCCACTGCTGAACTCTTTTGGACGGATCATTTTGTTACGGGAAGAAGGCGAGGAAACGTGCGAGTTCATATGCAAGTAGGTTTAATAAAAGCTCAGGGTCAGGACAAGCGGAGATCGAGCCCCGGCAAACAGAGTCAAACGAGGCAAAGGCAAACGAGGCAAAGGCAATAGAGTGAATGATAAACAAAGCAAGAGTCCGAAATACCGTGAATCAGTCCAAGGGGCGAGACAGAGAGATCCAGATATGGGCAGAAGTTCGGCAACGAGAAAATCCAAATAACAGAACACAATGAAAACAGGAACATGAATGAACTTTCACATAGAAAGTAACACATAGAAACAATGATCCGTGAACAACACTCAAACACATGGGGGTTTTGTACAGATGAAATTAGGTCAAGGGGTGGAGCAAACAACCAAGACAACAAACGAGTGGACAGAGACATGAGTTCATAGCTGAGAGTCCATGAATGAAAACAGACGTAAACACACACACAAAGTCTTGCTGGCACATCCAGCTGATCATCACAAATATATATAAATATATTAATATCTAATATAATTCCAATTTAAAAGACACTTTAAATGTACTTTTTTGTGAGTACATTTAAGAGAGAATGTTTATTTATGACCATATCTTAAACACTTTTAAAAAGTGGACTGTAATAATGTCAAAATAATTGTTTTTATGTTTTTAGTAACTGTAGTGGTATTTGAGATATTAGAATAGAAATTATATTTAATTATAGATTTACCATAAATTCTTTCCCAGTAAACCTTGGCCCAAAAAAGTTGATCCAAAAAAGCACTCTCACATTTTAATATATATTTTAATTAATTAATTAGGCAATATGTTTAGTGAGCATGTTCTTTTAAAGTATTTAAAGTACAGGCTATTATTTCCATAATAAGCTCTTTTTTTAAGTATGCTAAAAAAAAATTTTTTTTTCTACAAAGGATATATTTAAGTCTAGTAGGTCTAGTATCTCAAGCACCATCATTGGGGACATTCTGGTACTTTCTGGAGACTGATCTATCAAATTTAAACTTCAAGAGTTTAATGGACTGCCAGAGTATTAAAACTAGCAAATAAGCCATTTTGGGTATCCATTGTCCCGTTAACTATCTTGGTCTGAAATCTCATTGTGCTGAAATAGGCCCTCTTGTTTTTCCCATCTCCAATGTTTCATATAGTGGAGATGTCCTCTTTTCAGTCCGGTTGTCATGGTCACTGTCTTATTGTTGTGGCAGCTATTTGTGTCTCATGTTGTGTTCAAAGTGATTTGCAATTATTCCACCTTTCAAGGGGTTATTAACAGCTGTGAATATTGAGAATATTGAGCACATAAAGCAGAGCGTTCCTTGAAAGATCCAAGGCTTACTGTTCTGTCGTATGAATGAAACACTCACTATAAACATAAAAAGAAATACCACTCATCTCTCAATAAATAGCAATGACCAGGGAATTTGTCTTAGAATTACAAGTGTTCTACATATTCCTATACCTTTTGAAAAAGGTTATGATTGTTAAATTGTACCCAAATATTGATTTGACCCTGGCCAAATATTATATGGTTTGAAGGCCTTCCTATAATAATTTACTGTGTGCGGGTTCAGGAGAAGGATCAATAAATCATCATGTAGTCTTCCAGTTCTAAATACAGAGTATTGATTAACCCCTCAAAATCTAAGCATGCTTTGATGTATTGAGTATCTCATTAATAATGTAACATTATGTTCCTGTCTTGTCGTGTCTCCCCCGCTGTCTTTGTGATTTTGGTTTTTCCCTCATTAGTTTGATTGTTTCACCTGTTTTTACACCTGCCTTCACTTTTGCCTTTGATTTGTAACCCTTTAAATACCGTTGTCTTTGTGTTGTATTCAGGTCTTGTTGATGTCTTCATGTCGTTTGTGTAATTCCTCGTGTTGTATTTTGTACTGCCTCGTCAGCTTTTGCTTAACTCGGGAGTTTTGTTAATTAAATCTTTTGCATCTACTCGATCGTGTCCTCTGCTCTCTGCCTCGAGGGATTCATGCAGCACACACACAACCACTGTGTGACAGAACAAGACCTCAACGAGAGGATGGCGTTCGCGAAAACGAACGCGTTCATCCTTACGGATTCCAGCCCGTCTCGGAGGATTCAATTGCCGGGAAGTCGGCTCGCAATTCGGCATGGTCCGCCGCCAAAGTCTCCTCGCTGTCCCGAGCTGCGGGAGGCAGCTCCGGTCTCGCAGCCACAGCACGGAGTGCCGAGTGGGGCTTTCCCGTTCCCGAGAGTGCCGCCCCCGATCACTTCGCGGGAGGAGGTAAGTAAGATTCGGGAGATTTTTGAGCTGGCAATCAGGATGGCGGCCGAGGAGACGGACGCTGCTTTTTCCACGATGCTCCAGCTCCAACCAGCGTCTGCTACGCTGCCAGCGCGTTTGCCTTTGTTTAACACGCTGCCACTGCTACTGCCACCGTTTGCCACGATGCCAACGCCACTGCCACTGCCTGAGTCAGAGCCTGCCATGCTGTCATTGCCCGAGTCTGTCCCGCTGTCCCTGTCAGAGTCTGTCCCGCTGCCATTGTCAGAGCCGGCCCAGCTATTGCTGTCACTGCCAGAGCCTGCCATGTCGTCGCTGCCACTGCCAGAGTCTGATCCGTTGCCGCTGCCAGAGCCGGCCCAGCTACTGCTGTCATTGCTAGAGCCTGACATACTGCCGCTGCCACTGCCGGAGCCACTGGAGGAGGAAGATCTGTTATCGTGGCCCGACCCTCCAGAGCCTGTAGCGGAGGACCTGCTGCTATGGCCCGACCCTCCTGAACCTGTAGCAGAGGACCTGCTGCTATGGCCGACCCTCCTGAACCTGTAGCAGAGGACCTACTGCTATGGCCTGACCCTCCTGAACCTGTAGCAGAGGACCTGCTGCTATGGCCGACCCTCCGGAGCCTGTAGTGGAGGACCTGCTGCTGTGGCCTGACCCACCTGAGTTCTTGGTGGAAGAGGGCCTGCCGCCTTGGCCTCCTAGGCGTCCTCCAGTTGCTGCTGTATGCCTACAGGGGAGCTTTCCCAAGAAAATTTTGGGGAGGGGCAGTAAGAGGTGGGTCCTAGAAAGGGTGGGCGGGATGGGGGTTTGTATGTGGACTAGTTATGGACTGCCCCAACCAGTGCCCGAGCTACCTTGGCCTGCTAAGGCACCTGATCCCGGTCCTCATAAGACTGTCCAGCCGGTGTGGCCTGCGAGGGCATTTGATCCGCCCTGGAGGCAGGTGGTGTCATGGGGTCCGGGTATTGCCTCCAGAGCGCCCAGCCCCCCCTCCCGAATGATGTTACTCACGGCGCAGGTGCGCCTTTCCGGGAGGGGGGTGTAATGTAACATTATGTTCCGGTCTTGTCGTGTCTCCCCCGCTGTCTTTGTGATTTTGGTTTTTCCCTCATTAGTTTGATTGTTTCACCTGTTGTTTTTACACCTGCCTTCACTTTTGCCTTTGATTTGTAACCCTTTAAATACCGTTGTCTTTGTGTTGTATTCAGGTCTTGTTGATGTCTTCATGTCGTTTGTGTAATTCCTTGTGTTGTATTTTGTGCTGCCTCGTCAGCTTTTGCTTAACTCGGGAGTTTTGTTAATTAAATCTTTTGCATCTACTCGATCGTGTCCTTCGCTCTCTGCCTCGAGGGATTCACGCAGCACACACACAACCACTGTGTGACAAATAATGCTAACTAGGTGATACTCATCAACTGAATCTAAAACCCATGTATAATGTTAAGGTGAAGCCATTATGTGTATATGAATTTATATCTGATCCAGTGACAAACTGATCTATATCTGTATAAACTGAACATCTAAATAAAAGGCCAATTTTTAAAGTCACAACTTCCGCCAAAATATTAAGCAGCACAACTTTTTAGAATTTTTTGTGCCAAATTAGCATATTAGAATGATTTCTGAGGAATCAAGTGACACTAAAGACTGGCGTCATGGCTGCCTAAATTCAGCTCTGCTATCAAATATAGTATAATAAAAATTTTAATTTTAATCTGTATTTTAATCAATTAATGCAGCCCTGATGAGTATGACTTCTTTCAAAATGCAATCCAGGCTCATTGGAAATATACGTCTCTGCATACATTTCTGCAACCCTGTAATTATTTACCTTACTTCACGTTTCGCAGCAGTTTCAAAACGAAATGTCCAGAGAGTGGCGCTAAAACACACGCTTAATACGTAACCATGGCACATTTGTATTAGGTTGGTACATGTACGTATTGCAGTGTTTTTTTAATGCTGCTTGAGGTATATTTTGTGGCCATTCTGAATCCAAATGTCGCTAAAGATTAATGCTCTGTCATGTTGGAAATATACCGACAACAAACCTAAACCTACCCGATAGTGTTAACAAATGCAAAAGTAATTTAAATGTGGATTCGCTGATGCAGCCATGCTATTTTAACTTCCTTACACTGATTTAGGCTGTTTTTCGAACCATTTTACACAGGATTTGAACCGGTGGTTTTCACTGGCTAAATGCATTGCTTTATCACATGAGCTACCAAGTAAACCTAGAAAACTTATTCACATGAAGCTGCATATACAGTATGACGATAACATTCAAAGGTATTAGTTTTCAAATAATGCAGCTTGTTAAAAATGTTTTAAAATCATAACATAAAATTAGCCTTTATTAATCAAAAATGTACCTGTAAATTATACAAAATGAACAAATCTTTTTTCGAGTCATCTCATTCATTGTGTTCATTTTAGCAAAATATATATAATATATATAAATATTTAAATGTTACCTTTTACCTCCCTAACACATCTAAGGTGTACACAAATGTTGATCACACTACAAACAAGACAAAACTATAATGCTATAAGAAAAAGAACAGATTAATTCATTGTTTATCTGGGTTTTTAATCTATGATTCGCTCACCTCGCCTCTTATCTGAAAAATTTTCGGGTTCGAGTCTCTCTCGAGATTTTTCAAGTCGTTAGTTCATCACATGACAGCCTCATAATGTTAACCTATGCAGCCTAAGCTGGAAACAGAATTGATTAGTTAATCTCTCAAGTCTTCGGGTTCGAGTCGTTTGTTCTCTTGTCAAGGGACCACTTAGCACTTACTGGCTCAGTACCCGAAACAGGTGAATCAACAATTCCAATACAAAAACTACAGGATGTTGCGCAAAAAAAACTCCCACGAGATGACTCGTTCTTCCCAAATCAAATTAAAGATTCGTTCAAAATGAACGAATCGCTCAAGAACGACCCATGTATGTATAGGTAATTTTTTTCAGTTCTGCAGAAATATATGAAGAGGCACATATTTCCAATGAGCCTAGGTTGCCAGACATTTTGGATGGGGTAAGTTCAGCGTATTTGAGAGATATTTGAGACATTGAGAGTATCAGCAGTGAATTTATGTTTCTGATTTTGGTCAATGTGAATGATGATTTAGAACTATGGGGTCAGAAATGTTGGTGGTACTAAAGTTGAATTTAAGAATATTTGAATATCTGTTTTTGTTTTGGGTTAAATGACAACCGGTGGATGCTTTACACAATTAGGACATGGATAAACAACCCTGCAGGTTATTCTGGCCAAGACAAACCTGCAGGCTAGCTCTGTCTAGCCCACATGAACAACAAAGTGCTCACTCAATCAACCCTGTACCTTCCTCAACTTTATTTCCAGGTGGACTAGTGCACAGGCTGTTAAAAATTGCATAGAAGCATAGAATCAGATTTACTTGTAATATGCCTTAGGAGGTCAGAGTATGTATTGTGGGCGGCCTGACTAGGGTGAGAGATTTGATTGATAGAATGTTGATCCCATCAACATGTCTTAGCTGTGTAAATCACGTTGGGCTTCTATGCAGAGAACAGTGATTCAATATCTGCAATCTCTTTCTAGGTCTGTTTGGAAAAATCTAATCATCATAAAACATCATAAAGCTGAAAAACCCAGCAGCTGCAGGTTTAAAATAAAAGAATCCACTAAACTTTAATTCGTTAGCATAACATGTGCTTAAAATTCAAGACAAAGATTTCCCATGTCACGTCCTCACCTTTGACCTCCCTTACAATATAATCTAGCTTAGACTAACCCTTGGTCTTGACCCTCAGCCTTTCAAATCAGAAGGAGCTAAATAAATGCAGTGCCTTTCAGCTAATTACCAAAGACAATACACTCCGAACTCCCCTTTATTTGCATATGATAATACAACTGTCTGAAGCTGAAGCAATAGCTCAATTAAAGCAAGACAGATAAGATCTCATTTTCTTGACAAGTTTAACTGATTACAGTTATCTAATTATTGCAGGTTAGTAAGTGTCCAAATTGTTATTGAACCTGAAAGGGCTGTGGTCGATGTCGTTGACAAAATACTTGTTTGAGTCAGCATTTAAGGGTCTTTACATTGGAGGCTTAAATCATCAGTGTAAGGATTACACAGTAATCCTGTGTGAGTAAATACCCAGCCAGATACATACAGAACGTTATGAATAACTCACTCAGCAAAACTGCGCAACTGTTTTCTAAGAACTGCTAGGATTTCATGTTTTACAGCAAGGGAAATGACTGTTGGCGTTCAACACACAAACTTAAGATTCTCAATTTGTATGATTTGTTACTTTTTCAGCATGAGTTGAACACATAAAAGCATTATATAATACAATTACATGCAAAACATGGTTAAATGCATTGATTTTACAGATTACACAACAGATTTATCCTTTTTTTCCTCCAATATGTCAGGTATAAGATCTCTAAGTGCATACATACGGTAATGTAAATGACCTCTTTACAGATGCTAAGAAATGTAGCTTCTCGAAAATGCATTTCCAGTGATGGCCATAAAACGCAGAGCTGTTGGAATCTGCTGAGCATTTGCTGTTAAGGCTGGATTTGATATGCCGTACTGCTCTTTAATGACGCTTATTTATCTCTTCATTTTCTGTTTCCACACACACCCCATTTATACTGGCACAATTTAAAACAGCTTTCCTAGATGATCACAGATGTTGTAAACCTTCCATTCCTTGCGTTCAGGAAATATGTCTTTTAAAAACTCTGCTTATCGCAAAGCGATATACATACAAGCCTGCTATTATCTTGATGTTCTTCTATTGTTTTTATAGTGAGCTAATGATATTTTCTTTCCCTTAGCCTCAGGCGTAACCCTTGTGCAAACCTTTTTGTATTTTTAGATTTTTATGAAGACATTATTTATTGTGTTTATTAAGCTGTTTTCCTGTGGGGACCGTTAGCTGGTCACCACAATGTTTGTGATAGGTTTAACTATCCCTGTGGGGACTGTTTGGTCCCCACAATGAAGGCGAAATGCGACAATTCATAACCTCCACACACACTAACGTTTTCCAGGAATGTATTTTCTTCATCAGGGTTGTTTTTACAAAGCCCTTCTCTCAAACGCACAGGCTTAATGAGCTTTCCTGCTGCCTGACAGACTACAGGCAGAGTTTTTATTCATTTTCAGCCGGCTAAAGCCATTCCTGTGAAATAAACAGGAATTCAACATCATTCAATGCCACTGTTGTCTCTATATGGTAAATTGGAGTGGAAGATCAATCATCTTAACAACAAAAAAGAGTTTCTATGTTTCACAAGGAAGAAAAATGTGGCATTACACTCTCATGTAATTTGCAGGATATGGCTCTATTGCTTCAGTAAACCCACTAGACACTGTATTAACCTTGGGATGAGAAACTGATCTTCCCCTTAGTGGAAAGTGCTGTACACTGGTTGAGCTTTTCATAGCCCATATGCAGACTGATTTATCTTGGCGAGCTGAGATTGGGATAGAATTGGGTTCGGATGAACTCCTCTGAGGGAAACGGGGGGAATGATGTCTAAAATCTTACATATTTTACTTTAAAATGACGTCACGGGTTTGTCAGCTAAAGCAGGACTGGCAGGTTGTTAGTCAGACGGAGGAGGAAAGGAGAGAGAGTATGTGAGAGAGAGAGGGAGAGAGAAAGAGGAGCAGTGAGGGTGGATAGCGCGCACAGTGGTGATAACACTATCTATCTATCTATCCAAATGACGAGCGTCGCTTTCACGCGCTCCACTCATCACGCGCGTCCGTGAAGTGGTGTTTCATTCCTCACACTTCTTGTTTTTTTCCCCCCGCGTCACTAATTTATTTTAGCGGTGAAAAGATTGCGAGAACTATCGAAGAGCCTTTCAGCCGATGTAGGACATGGTTTTGCGCCACGGAAATCTTGATGTTTTATCTAGCGTTTTTGCCTGCGCTCGGTCTCATAACAATGTAGAGAAAGTGCGCGATGACCGCGAGCGCAGCGCACGGGTGATGTTGACGCTGTCACCTTGCCGCCTGGTTCGCATAGCTTCTTGACTTTGTTTCCAGTGGAGTATAATCAAGACGAACTTGTGAATGTAAAAGAAGGCGGCTGTTGAGAAGCGACTGAACCGTCCAGCTGCCCACGCTGCCGCTGGGTCGCTCTGCACATCCGTGCGCACTTCTGAGGAGAAAAACAGCGAGCAACTAAAAAAGGGGACAAGACGCGTCCTTGTTTTTCGTGAATATTTCGCCCAGTCCTCGTTTGGTGCGCTCTGGAGAGACGTGGAGCTATTTCAAGCTTTCGGTTTCTCGGGATATATAATATTAGAATGCTAGCATCCATAACATTTGGAGTAAGGTGTCTAACTTAAGGTGACCATTACGCTCGAGCGTCGACGTTTGTTGGAACGCATAAATGGACGAATACCAGGAGGACTGATTCGGAATTGCGGTCTGGAAAAATGTGGCTGAAACGGTGTGTCACACGCAGGTAATAAATATCCCTTTTGAGATCTCTCAGCTAGGCTTAATGTATTAAACGCCCATTGCCAAAATCCTGTCATATGTGAAGAGTTTTGGGGCAAGTTTGATGCTGTTTTCAGTTTACTTGTTTTGAACGTGACGTCTAACTTAAATGTCACAGCTTTGTGCTGGTAATATTCACGAGGAAACGTTTTAAGTGATGCTGGTTTGTATGAATAACTAGAGGGCTCGTAATTAACAAGATTGCGAATCCAGTTGAAGTTATTCGCCCGGCGCTCGCTAGGGGTCGCCAAATAACCGCGATGCAATAACTTAAGACTTGACGCGCGCAAATTAGGTCGAGTATCAGTTAAACACACCCTCACATACCACAGTACATCATGCCAGAACAACATTTTCTGTGCGGTCAAGACATTTATGCCATTTTATGAATCACCTCTCTCATCAGACATTTTGATCATAAGATTCAAATGGTTTGCAGTGGAAAGTCAGGTTGATTCAGAATCAGAAGAACTCTAATGGCCAGGGATTTATTTATGGTTAACAGGAGCTCTTAGCATTTACTGTACATGCACAGCAAGTGTAGGATTCAACCCAAAACGGACATAACAAACCTTTATTGTCCATTCTATATGGACAAAAACTGAAGAAATGTTCATTACTTCAGTCTCTAGTTTCCTAGCACTTATGACCCCCATTCCAAAAAAGATAAAAACTGAGCAACTACAAGTTTGGTTATTTAAAGTGGCAGAATTTGACAGCTGTCCTTGCCACTACATCTGTTTAGCAGCTGTTCCGGGGACATAATGTGGAGAACATGTTTAAGGTGTAAATGACGATGGAGCCAGGCGAGCTTCATTGTTAAGTCTCTAGCCTCTACTTGATGTAGGACGCTGCAACATCTTGCATTCACAGGTTCTCCAGAAGGTGCTGTCTTACCATAGTGTCATGCGATAAAGTGCACATTTTACATAATTATATTGTTGCATGTTCTGTTTAGATGTGTTAGTATTTTATAGAGTTGTCTTAACTTATGTCAGTTAAAAACATAGATTTGTCTAGTTGGAAAAAAAAATACAGATTATCCCTTGACAAGCTTTTAGTTGGTCAGATGAAACAGGTTGTCCATCTATATGCAACAGTATTCAGCCTGATTAGTTATGCTTACTCAAAAACGTGTGGTTGATTCTTGTTGTTCAGAGACAAATGTAACTCAAAAAATGTATCTCACTTTGATTTGAGTGAGTTATTTTTCCTGTGCTGCTTTAGTTCAGGTAATCTAAAAATCAATACTGTAGGGAACAGAGAATTTGAGCAAAACTGTGAGCAATCGCTATTGGTGGTCAGCAGTGTGTTAGATAAATTAACCCTCTAGGGTCTGAGGTGATTTTGGGGACCTTGAGATGTTTGGACATGCTCTGATATTTGTGCTTTTTTCAGCTGCTTATAACATATTATTGACCAACCTGTATGAATTTGCTGGTAAACCAGAGGGATTTTTTTTGATCTGCTACTAAAACAAAACACAACTACCTACTACGAATTTAGCCTGCCATGCATTATGTATATCTACATTCTTTTTTAGTTTAACAATACACAGTGGCAATAAGGCACATGCTTTGTTGCGCTCCAGCAAAGGTCTAAGGTAGCTCGGCTGCCAAGTTACGAGGCAGCGGGGAATCTCCTTTTAGCAGTTTGGAAAATTCCTCACTCTTGCGAGTAGGCTGAATAGCCTTGATGAAGATCATTAGCTGCATCTCTTAATTGCTCCATCAACTACTTTAATTTCTTCACATCAAGGTTATGCATCCTCTCACGGCTCCGACGTTCTCTCGAGAGCCCTGATTCTCCAGTGTACCTTTGCAGGATTATGTCGATGCTCTTATATTAAAACAGCCTGGCGAATGGGTCCTCATATGCCACAGACTGGGCATGTATCTCAGTGTCCAGTTCACTGACCTGGAAGCCGTTAGGAGAGTAAACAGTGATATGGGAATGTGGGGAATATCAGCCTGTTTGCTGACCTGAACAACAGCTGGTTCGTTACAAGCTCTGTCAGTGGAAAGAATTAGCTCGTCTCTGCTTTGACACAAGCTGTTGGGTAAATTAGTTTTTTTTTTTTTTTTCAAATGTTTAAACGACTTAATTTGATCATATTTTTACTTGTTCTTCTTCTCCCTGTCAGATGAGGTTCTCTAAGTGCGCACTGTACAGCCGTCAATGTCTTAAATGGCAGCACACAACTATCTCATTACCATGTACACTGTAGCGTGTAATAGCATGACACTTCTGTCATTTTTATACCACTTTTTTCTTGCCGGATGTAAGCTCGCTCGCACAGTAATGCATGCCTGGTTAGTGCGAGGAGTGCTTCTGCTCTCCATTTGACACTCTTGATGGTCTGATATAATGGCAGGACGATTTGATTGCGCCCACCCCCACTTAAACTGTTATGTAACAACGTCTTCAAGGGTTCAATAAGCCAGAAACAACTCCACAGCTGATGGTGCAAATGTCAGTAAAGCCGAAGTATCTTAATCAGGAGAGTTTTTAAAGGCCAGAGTGTTTTGAAGGTTTTGACAACTTTAAAGGCATAAATAGAATTGAAACACCATGTTTAAAAAGTAGAGCTTAACAAATTATGGTTATGTAACTTTTTCTTTTTTTACAGGGGGAATTGTTGGTGTTAGCATATGTACATTCAAAGAGTTTCTTCAAAGTCTTCATCGGTGTCAAAATATTATATAGCATCCTGACAGACTGAACAAGATATAAAACAGATATTTAACATGCAGACTTTCATGATGAAGACACTCTTAAATATAAAGGTTCTTTACTGGCATCTGTAACACTGCCCTGCATTATATTTTCTGAATTAAATTAAATACTCATTGCTCACTTATTTGGGGTTGCTGAATCCAAAAATAGTTGCTAAATAGTCAAACTTTTCCACAAAATAAGTAGCAATTTTTTGCTTTTGAAATTAATTTGTAAAGTGAAGAACTTTTGCATTATTCCAAGAAAAATGCCTCAAAGACATGATTACCATCTTTCTGGTTATAACTTTTTGTTAATTTCATAGCAGACATGTATGAATGATTCTGAAGATATTATTTCCTATATTACACTGTGTATATATACACTATATTACCAAAAGTTTTCGCTCACCCATTCAAATGATCAGAATCAGGTGTGCTAATCACTT
>JAUMHR010000305.1:2371480-2389697 GCA_032361145.1 Enteromius fasciolatus
GCCATATTTTATGTGGCTTTTAATATATATATATATATATATATATATATATATATATATATATATATATTTTCTTTTTAATAATAATTTTTTATTTGCCTGGTGTATTTAATTTAATTTAATTTATATTTTATTCTATTTTAGTTTCTTTAAATCAATAACAACAGTAATTAATCAAATTATTATTCAATATCATTTCATTTCTGCTGTGTTTTTTGAGAGTTGTGAAATTTCACTGGCATAGATTAGTATTCTGCAATTTTATTATCATTACAAGCCTTTTTTTCTTTTATCGTCTTTCTATTTCTCTCTCTCTCTGAGGCATTGTATGTGTCTATGCGTGTGTGTGTATTTGTGTTGAGAGGGCGTATGTGTGAAGAGGGAGTCATGTTCTGTCATCACTGTGGCAGGGATATGAAATGTCAGTGCAAGGCTGTTGGAGATATCTCCCCCACAGTCACAACACACACACACGGCTGAACTCTCCAGTGGTTCATACACACACACACACACACACACTGTGTAGCATAAAGATCAGAGCATGTGAAACAACCATTTACATCCCAGTGATCCAGCAGGAAGCATATTCTGATGCAGTGCTCTTATACGCTCATGTGCTAATGAGCCAATGCGAGGACGACAGCTGCCTGTTCATTACAGCCAGTCTCTAAATATGAAATGTGAAATCCTTCCAGTTCATTTATGAACCATATATGACAGTCAAGGACAGTTATGTTCAATGATGGTATGTTTTACAGTATGGTCTAATCATTGATATTCACCTTTTTAATATATTTGGAATGAGAAACATTCTCTGCATATATTTTATGCAAGGTTTAATTATAATTGAATTCAGTCAAAAATTTATGTATTAGTTCCATCAGGATTTCATGTATAAATCATTGTAAAGCTAAATGAGATACTGTACATATGATTATTATCGTAATTACCTTTGAAAAATAAGCAATGCAATAGGTGGATGTTTTATGTATTTTATACATACGTATGTTAGTCCTTTTGATTTTAGAATTACAACATGCTAGTTATCTTATAAAACAGATTAGTGTGTAAAATTTGTAAATACAGATAATTCTACCTGTTCAATTACATTTTTATTATTTTCACTCTGCTCAGGATAAACCAAGTGACTGATCCAAGGATTCAGTCGGCTGTATGAGGATCAGACTGACTCAGATATAAGCTGTGCGCTTATCCAGAATGCAGGCATGGAATCCATATTTATTTGCAACACTTCTCTGAAGTGTAATTCAGCTGAAAAATCGGCCCATGAGTCATATGTCAGTGAGCATTTGGCTTGCCGTCAGAAACCATTCTGGTCGGAATTCTCAAGTTTCGTCATGTGTCTAGAGAGAATGTGTGATGATTCGTAAGGGAACGAATGAGATCACGGCACTTGATTGTCTTGTGTGAAGAGATTCACTCATCGGATGTGAAGACATCTGAGCAACTAGTACTGGATGTTCCTGAATTTTCCACCAGCCATATGCTCAACTATCAAAACCTCCCATCTCATTAATAGTAACCTGGGACAGTGCTTACCATAATCCCTCTGGATATATATACTGGGCTTGGAATTCATAACCTGCAGTCTTACTGAAAATATGAGACTCAAAATTAAATTTTGACTTTATAGGATTTAAAAAAAAATCTATAATATGGTGTAAAAGGAACAGAAAGATTTAAGATTTTGCACTATGGCTGCTAATCAAATTGAAAATTGATCAGATGTTCTGGAGCTCAAGATTCTCTTTGGATAATTTCAAATCATACTGGAGCATATGATCATAAAGATAAAAAATTTGAGATATATTTTGTCAAAATCTGTTTTGATAGAAAAACAGGGTCCCGCCCCGACTAATCAGAACAGACCGAGCTACACATTGAATTCTTACGTTAATATAGAGTAGAAGAAAGAAAGAAAAAAAGCAGAGGGAAAGTTCAAGTGGTCAAAAGAGAGTGGTCTTTTCTCTGTGTAATGCTTAATAATCAATTTTTATGCTGTTATTTCCCATAATTCATTGCATCATCAAAATAAGAAGTGTCAATAACCTTTAGTTTCAGTACTCTGGGGGAAAGAAAGTGCTTTTATAGTTTAATATTCTGCGTGATTCTGTGAAACCACAAACATTATGCCATTCACTCAAATATAAATTGGAGTAACTGCAACTAATAAAAGACTTGGGACACTGAAACACGGTTTTTAAATATCATAATTTGTCTTATATAATATTAATATACCAACCTATTAAAGTACTGAAACATGTTTTGTATCTTTGAAATGAACTGATAGCCACCAAAAGCAGGTGGGGATGACAAAATCACATGATTAATCAAAGCTTTTAAATATGAACATATATAGAAGGTGCTTTGCGTCATTCACACAAACACTAAACACCATCATGGTGGGATTCATTGAACTGAAATATGTAATAAACATTCATTTAACAACAACAAAAATAAGAAGAAACTTCAAATTCAAGCAAAAGTTTAAATGCAATGTTGGGGATTCTGGGAATGTTTATATATTTCCTTGTAAATTGAAATATTTCCTCACAGCTGGACTAAGGGAATAAGGGAGTTAGAGAACTATACAGAGGTTAGTGGGTTCTTTGTATGGCAGTGGTGCTATAGAGTATCTTAACTACCCAAAATAACCACTGATTTTGTGTATGTAGTTTTAGCCAGATTTGAGCTAAAACAGTCATGTTTTTTAAACCATTTTGCCAGATTTTATTGCCAATTTGTTACATGTTTTTAAAAATGTGAGACTATTTTGCAGCATGTGACTAAAAACTGTCTGGGGTGTTATGAAGATGGCCTTAAAGGACTTTGGTGAAACTCATGATCAGTTCAGTCAGTGTTTATAATGTTATTCCCTTAACTTTTAACAGAGCGGATATGAGAGAGATAGAAAAAGGAGATGGTCTTATAATTTTCTTTCAGGCTTTTTCAGATAGCATATTTTCCATTTACGTTTTTAGGAACTCCCGGGCTGCTTCTCTTAACTTGCTTGTGTCAGGAAACGCGTTCTTTTAGCGCTTTCATTTATTAAATAAAGATATATTTCCTCCCATTATCATGAATATGGATGAGAAAAGAAATTATATATTCCCACTGAGTCTATATTTGTGCTGTTGTTAAATCTAAGCAACTAAGCACAAATCTTGTGCAAGCTTGCAAACATAGTGAACATTAGCCTAATGAATATTCAAAAGGAAAATATTCTTTATTCATCTACTTTATTCCTGTCTTTGTCCCTTGCAGTTTAAATTTATTGCATTCGTATATTTATTTATTTATTTTTATTTGTTTTAAATTTATTTACTCATTTTCAGTGTCTTTCAAACATGTGCAGAATGCAAATTCAGTGAATGAATTAAACATAATACTATAATTCACCAGTAGGTCAGTATCTTCAAGAACTTTAACATTAATTGGTAAGACAGGATATGTTTATATGCGTAAAGCAATTAAATCATTCACAAGCTGATGAAATGTCACCACAAATTTAGAAAACATTCATATGAATGGTAAGTTATTGAAAGAGGTTTGCCTATGTCATCTTAATTGGCTTAAGTGTCATAAAAGCTCATTTTGAACCCTGCAAGTACCTGTGGTCTATGAATTCAAATAGGATACTATAAAAAATATAAATATAAATAAGTCCTTTGCTTTGTGGATGACGTGTTGAATTACAATGCAGAATCTAAATGGGTTGCACCATGCTGAAGTGACCCGAATCATAGCTGATGCGTTATAAGTAAAGAGCAGGGAGTTGTTCATGCAAAGCCGTGCTCAATGTTTCTCACTTTCATTCACACCCTGTCCTGCGCAACCCTTAATTTAGCCCTCATTAATATCACAGCAGTCTCCTTGAATTCACAATGTACCACCTAATTTTATCAAAAGCCAGCGGACGGGTGATCATTAATAGCACAACATCGGTTCCAATACGTCTCCTTAAGTAAATACAATGATGTTCCTGACAGGAATTACATTCTAATGGAACACATTAGCACAGGGAGTGTGAGTCAGGCCCCCGGAGGCCCAGCCCAATGGGATTGAAGGACCTTATTAGTGAGGTAAAATCTCTCAGATGAGTGGCCAACCCAAGGTCCTGACCCAGTTCAGTCAGACCAGATCCTACAAGTATGTTTTTTTTCGAATGGAAAGCGGGAGAGAAAAGTAAACAGAAGCTAGAAGAGGGGGAAATGCAAAGCAAGGGCCCTCTCATAGTGTGCTTGTGGTGATACATCTTATTCATTAACCAATGTATACTGTAGTTAAACGGAAAGTGCTCTTTAGATGAAATGGGAATTTATATTATTTTCGATTCGTGGCATTATAATCAGTTTTAGTGTAGAATTTTCTTTGTGTTGGGCTTCAGACAAGATGGTTCACCAGTGGGTCAGATAATTCTATAAAATTGTCACCTCCCAGCAACAGAAAGGCTACTGATATTATGTGTGGTCATGTGTGGGCTATTTAATCCCTCTAAATTAGCCTTTGACCGTGACCAATATTATCGAAGGACAGAAAAGATTACAGACATGCCTTGATGAACTCACTTTCTGTCTGGATCAATACGGATCCTTGGCTTATAGATATAAGTATGACAGCTCATTTCAATGTGTTTGAGGTTCTGGAATTGAAAAAATAAAAAATAAAAATCAGCACCCCTCAAGAAGAAGTTAAGTTAAAAGAAGCCATCACAGTGGAAGTTGGACTTTTTGTGGTTTGAGGAGTTTGTTGTATTACTAGAGGTCTTCAAAGCGGTTTCAAGAACCCCCAGGGGACCACAAGGGGGTGCTAGGGTGTCTATAAAAAATTAGGGTAAAAATTGTACAAAATGCTTTTTAGAGCTGTCATAATAATGAAAATAATAAAATGTGATATTATTTCTATTATTAATATTGTTTTTTAAAACAGCAAATTTGATCAAGCTACGCTTGAAGTGGATCAAAACCTTTCATTAAAGTTGTCCTAAAACGAAATACGTATTTGTCTTACGACAACTTTTATTAACTTTTTTGATCCACTTCAAAGGTTGACTACTGCATTTCATTCTGCTTTCAGTAATGTACAACAAAAGAGCACAGCATCTGGATACAGTTTGTGGGTAGTTTATATATTTTTTTACTTAAATGCTCACAATATAATACCAACAACTTTTTATATACATTATAGCTGTGCTTATATTTTATCTTTAGCCTAACATTGTCACTGGCAGATTCAGAGTCTAATCTTACGAGATTCCATTAAATATCTTTTATCCGAAGCAATATGCAGTTCATTCAAGCAATACATCTTATTAGTGTGTTTATACCTATGATCTTTACGTTGTTACCGTCATGAGACCAATTCAGTCAAGGGATGTTTGTTTACAAAGCAAAGTAATTGAAGAGTGAGGGCTAAGAAAGTAAATGTCTTTGAAAACAACATTGAAGTGTGCTTTTAGCATCTAGTTGTTAAAGGGGAATCACATATCTAATTAATATTGGAGTTCAATTTATGAGAACTTAGTGAGTCACAGAGCAGAACGAAGCCTAGAGCGAAAATCGCTAGACTGGAAAATAGTGTTGGAAATAAGGACATTACAAAGAGTGCAGTAAAGCCCAATCTACTGTAGTCAGTCCTTGAAAGATCTAAGAAGACAGCCTTTAAGGTAAAGAAGTTGTGTAAATTTCGCAGAGCCTGCATACTGTGTTGTATAAAAGATACACTGATTAAGATTTTCTAATGCGGCTCTCTCTCCTTTTCTCTGCTCTTTAGTTCCATGGTTGCTTGGAGACCTGGAGGAATGCTGGGATGTAGAATGTGGATCCTCTTCATCCTTGTCCATCTCACAATGGATCTGTCTCTGTGCGCACCAGCAGGCCAAGGGCTCACCCTCAAACTACTGCCCAGATCAGTGCCCCGTCGGCAGCCGTACCCTCTGCCCACTCGGGACACGCTCACCGGCCAGCACTTGAGGACTCTGGGTGTCTTGCATCGTGGAGTTCCTCCTCCTTTGCCATCGCTAGGCAATCACGGGGAGCTGGGGGGCACCAAACTGTGGGGGCGGAAAAACCGCAGGTCGCTGCAACTTTGCGCGGAGTGCCCCTCTGACAAAGGGAAGTCGGTTGCATCACCAGAGGGGAGTAAATCTGATTTAAATCTGCATTTATCTCGCTCACGGAGGCAGCTGAAAGGGGACGGCTATGACTCACTGGAAGGTAGGACCACCACAGTGGCAGGATTTATTGACTGGGGCCCTACAGGGGCCGACGAGGGGCTGGAGGAGGATGCAAAAGTGACCCCGAATGCCACCATCACCTCTTTAGCCCCTTCCACTACCACAGTTCCTGTAACTAGCACTACCACACGCAGCCCCCAAAGGACGTATGCGGTGATTACAACCGCACATCCTAAGAGGCACAGCACCACACAGCCAAGCAACTCCAGAGTGACTGCCAAACCACCAAAACCTTTTGGGGACACACCAGGTAGGAAATTAATCAGAATGGCGACGGTTTCTTCGTTTAGCTTTTGTTTTCTAATCCATGTAAGATACTTAATCAGCTTATGTTTGATGATGTATTTAAAATTCAGAGGCGGTGAAACACAAAGAGATATTTTTAGGGGCCGGTTTAAGGTCATTCATGAACATTGTGCAGAGGTCTTTGGGTCTCTAAACACAATGAAGTGCATCAAAAACGCTGTGTGGGTTCTTTGAGAAACCGAGGGTGGAAAATACTCACGAAGCTGTAATTGGCACACAACTGCTCTGCAATTTACAGCATAGAAGGTGGTTGAATTGTCGAAGGGCCAAGAGCGTGCATCTAGCTAGTTTTTTTAAAAATATTAAAATATTGACTAAAATGTTGCTGCGAAAAACCTCGGCTGCTGTATAATTATGGAAAATAGGCACAAATTGAGAAAATAACTTAATTTGCTGGTGTTGTGAAAGTTTTGTGAAAAGTTTTATGAAAGTCACTTTCGCTTTTTGTGGCTAAAAGTTTCTTAAGTAGGCAGAAGAAGTTGTACATATACGATTTTTAAAATGTTTTTGAAATGAGTCTCTTACAAATCAAGACTGCATTTATTTAAAGTTTGCATTAAATCAAAATTGCCAATATTTCTTTTATTATTACTATTTTTGTGGTGAACAATTTATCTGTGCAAGTCAATTCACACACACACACACACACACACACAAAATGTTTGCCTTCATAATATTTAATCCAAATCCTGGATCACACAGACTCAAATTCAGATACCTGAATATTAGTGCATCTTCACTGTCACATAATCTATCAATTACAATGCATGTAAACACTGCAATTTTCAATTCAAATAAGTACAATTTAAAAGCCTTTTAGAATTTAAATTCAGCCAGTTGATTTCAGTTGGCCAGTTTTGAAGACAGCATAGTTTCTTTTCTGCATCCTTTGTTGTTTTTAATATGCGGTATAAAGCATATTTTTCTGCACTCGGTTTCTACTGAGAAATAAGCATCGTAATCGTCTCTAAATCTTTCTTGATATTCTGTAGCCCCAGAAGCCTGAAAACAGTTTTCATATGCAAAATGTTGCTTGTTTAGTCAGAAACCGACTGGGCACAGAGGCAGCAAGATGGATTTAATGCACTTTTTCTGTTACATTTATCATCTTTGGCTCCATTGCATAATCCAGGCCTCTGTGCTGTATGACAGAGTAGCCTACATATGGCAACCTCAGTATCCATCAGTAGTATTTGTGGATCCTGGGAAGATTATTGCATTCTCTGTCCTAGAAGGATGGTGATTGGCATTAGCTCTCATGTTTGCCATTAGGCTGCAATCTGTCCTCTGTGTTTGGTATTGCACAGCATTAGGCTAGTCATCCATTCAGTGTGAAGTCCTCTGGGTAGATCAACTATTGTGCTCCATAAATCTGTGCAAAAGGGGAAGTGTCTTGACACTTTCTACAAATTGGCTTGACACTATCTGTGTATGCGGTGCACTGAGATCTGTTATAGTGTACAAAGTGGGCGAAGTTTAACGCACAATTAAATTTACACAAAAGCGTAGGTCATCGCCTGACATAATAAAAGACATATAGCATGATCCCTAAAACCGGCACGTTGTTGATTTGCAGAAAAAGACATTTTAATCCCCTAATTCTACACTACAGATCTGCACTACTGCGAAGTTAATCATCTTCACAAGTTCTGCATATTAGCATGCCATAGATTACATTAACTGCGAAAGATATTAACAATAAAGACTCCCATAAAATTAGATTCATGGTGAGTAATATACAAGCGAGGACAATTTTACGACTCCCCTGAATGGAAACTTACATACATCCATGCATGTCGAATTATATTTCGGCACAAAGGTCAACCTCCAATCAAATGTCATGGCCTCATTAACCACAGGAATGATTAGCAAAATGAAGTCAATCTGGAGTGACGACAGTAGTGTCATTATATCTAAAGGCCACATGAGGTTTCCCTTAATCTCTAAAGTGCTGTTCAAATAATCCTCCTTCATTTCTTCTGATCTTTATAAAGGCTAGGTGAACGCAAAATATCAATCCCACCAAACTGACAGTTCAGAACCACATAGTCTAACATTAGTATAGGAGTATATGCCTCATTTCTGTAATGATTATTTCTGTGCCATGAGTAGCATCAAACAGATCATTTGAAAGACCTAACTGGGTTTGACACTATAATATTAACTTTACCAACTGGTTATTTTTGCATTATTTATTTAGTTAGTATTAGTTAGTTCTTATATTCTGTTCTGTTTGGCGATATTAGTGATGCATGACTGGAACTGGAAGGATGGCCTGATTGCTGGTGCCCTATGTGACCATATGTTTTTATGGCTTTACAATATTAAATATTTAGTGCATATTGCTGTTGCAAGTTCTTGACGTTCTTCTACTGAATTAAATATTAGGCAATGGCAACTAGCTGGCTAACATTGTTGACATTGTTATAGAATTCATATATATAATATAATACATATGGGTAGTTGACAAATAAAAATGTAATTTAAATTGTCCTATGGTGTGACAGCAAAAGTCCCAAAAAAAAAACCCATACACCAAAGGACACACTGATACATACTGTAAACTACCCATATACAATAATTTGCTGAAATAGTATGCAGTTGGCATCAATAAAATTAAAATAAAATAAAATTATGTTGCTAAGAATAATAATAATAAAATATCTCAGAAACTGTTAATACAAAATTGACATAAAAATAAAAATGAGTACATTTCACAAATAAAATTGTAAAAATAAGTAAATAAATAAATCAAATTGTAAAATTGAGATCCGACCAAATTAAATTTCTGTTGTTCCAAATATACTTATTTTATAAGAATAATTAAGCAGTGCTACTTTTTGCTAATACAGTAGTTTGCCTAACAAATAATTCATATAAAAAGTGAATGTACTGTAAATAGTTCTTTTGTGTTTTGCAGCGACCCTGAGGTAGTGGTTCTCATTTGCAGCATGCTGTCACAGTTTGTGCAGTAAGCAGTTTAATCTAATATTTGCTGCTAAATTAATTTGACTGGTTTGCGTCTTTGCTTCTGTGTGTGGAAGTAAGTGTAATGGCCCTATACAGACAATGCTGCAGTGTTTTTGCATATTTTAATTATGTGGTGAATAGGAGGAATACCGGTGTTAATTGCAGTTTTAATACAACTGAGGCGTGAAAATTGAATAATTTGTTTGCTGCACACAGTCCGTGGCTGTCTTTTAAGTGCTATTTTGCCATAAGGGAAAAAAATCTGGCAAGTCACTCGTCAGTGACTCTAACAAATAACAAGCAACCAGAGAATATTAAAACCTGATAAAAACTGCAGATGGAAAAAATAGTTGTTGATAAGTAAATCCCTGATGAATAAAATCCTTCACTCTGTTCTACTCTGTCCACATGGAAAGAGCTTGCATCAAATGCTGCATGGTGTCTCCTGATGGTGTTAGAAATATCAATGCATTATGTAGTATGCTGCCTTGGAATGTCTTTCATATATAGTCTGAAAGTGAGTCCTATGTAGTGCCCTTAAGGCATGCCATAATTATCCATCTCTGTCAAGCTACAGCCGAACCTGTCTGATGAAACGAAATACCTATCAAGGTGAAATCCCGGCGCTTCCTTATTCAACGAGCAGCCCGGGTAAATTTAGCCCCTTGGAAACCTGCACCAGTACTAAACTGCTTCTGACATGCAAAGTAATGGGGGGAAAATAAGCAATGGGCTGTGAATACAAAACTGGAGCATTAGACATGCATACAAGCCAGCGTTCGGCGGAGTTCATTTCAAAGCATGGGAAGTGCATGGAGGTCAGTGTCCATGGCTCTACGGGGCTCTTAAAGGGATAATACACCCCAAAATGAAAAATATACATTTTTCAGGATTCTCTGATGAAAAGAGGGTTTAATTAATTAATTTTTTTTGTAACATTACGAATGTCTATTCTGCTAGTATTAACTGGTGTTTCATTTTTAAATCTCATTCCATACTTTTCACTTGAAGTCTATCAGGGTTTCCACAAAAATATGAAGCAGCACGACTATTTTCTACATACATACTGATATATTCTAATAAAGTAGTTCATTAAAATTGTACAAATATTTCACAATATACAGTTTTATGCGGTCTTTTGATCCAATAAATGCAGCCATGGTCAGCATAACTGTTTGACTTTTATATATACTTGCATTTTGTAAGAACCAGGGAGAACTGCTATAATCTCTGTCTACTTTCATTATACTGAAAAAGAACAGCTTGAACATTCTTCCAAATATCTTACAAGTTTGAAACAGGTATGAACTAGTCATACATTATTTGAACGAGTACTTGATGACATAAATAATTTTTTTGAACAAAAAATAGCCAGCCTGAAAACCTTTCACTCAGTTTAATGATGAACTAAATCAGGATTTTCCCCAAGGACCATTGCTTCACAACTGTGTGCAATGCATCAAGTCCAAGCTCCTCTCCATCAGCTCAGTGCTGACTAGACTATATTTTAGAGTCACGTATTATTCCTGCTGGTGACAGCCTTGACTTTGCGGGTCTGTTGATACAGCACAAGGAAGATTTTATCGCTGCAGAACAAACATGATTCAGCTGTTTACCCATCGGTTGGTGTGTGCATGTGTATGTGTCTATGTGTGCATTCAGAGAGGTCAAGGTTTGGCCCTGCTTGTAGGAACCGTAATTACGCAATCTAGTTCTCCAAATAGCATCTTTTTTTTCCATTGATGGCAAACCCAAAGAACCCACAAATAATCAATTATCTTATATTTTGCATGTATTACTACTTAAAACAAATAAATAAATAATGGGAATATAAAAAAAAATATGTATAATAATAATATAACAATATAAAACAGTATTATTATGACTGCTGGAGAGCACCCATAAGAAAAGATGTCAGATTTCGAATTGCATACTTGTTTCCAGGTATTATAAATATCCTCAGTCACGGTGCATACCTGTGTGATCGTGTGTGTGTTCTTTGTCTCTATTTAAGATGCTAGCATTACCATGAAGATCACAGATGGAGCCATCAGGTTAACGATGTGCGTGAGTTGATTAAAATGCCTTACAGTCCTGCTGCTCAGCACTCCAAGCTCGTTATCACCTCCCCAGGCTCAAAGGTTAATTGAACATTTAATAAGGAAAAGACAAAATTATGCCTTTATCCAAGTCGGACTGTGCTTAAAAGTTAATGGTTGGAAAAATAATTTTTTAGTTAATTTTGTGAAATTATGTTGTGACATCCTAATAACTCCTAATAACTCTTTGCTCAATGAAGGGTATTCAATGGTAAAATGAGAATTATAATAATTACTGGAGAGCTGGAAATATCGTTTCTACATTCCACTCAAATGCAAATTCTCATCTAATCCACATCTTAATCTTTCCCTGTAGAAAAAAAAATAGTTTTACTTGACTGAGGGACAATATGAGATGCAGGTATAATTGTAATCATTATTTGGAAATGCTGGGTAATGTGTTACAATGTTGCATTTCTCATTATAATCAGTAACTAATTAGAGGCCAATTATGTTACATTGTAACTACTTTATGTAAAGTAATGAATTACTTCACATTGCTTTTACCCATCTTTTTATATTAAAAGAGCTGTCTATCTCTGCTCCAATAATCTTTATTCCAATGATTTATTTACAGTGTAGTTTGATGATATGATATGCTGTATACTGCAGGTTATACTTAAAACCTATGACTTCATTTAGACATGCATTTTAAAAATATATAGATTGTTATGTAGTCTAACTGAAATCAGACTTTTAAAGTGCACTGACTGATAAGCATGAGACACCTGAATTACAATACCTAGTCTCATGGCATAAACATACCTTGATGCACTTTTTAGCGAGACACAAAATACGTACCAAGTACATATCACTGCAGTTTCCAAAAGAAATCAGCACTGTATGCAGTAAAAACAAAACAAAAAGCATTTATTCCTTTTCATATTTCGCATGTGGGCCTATTTATCTAGCTTTATTAAGTTTTCTCTGTTTGCACAAGCTCTGTGCCAAGCTTTGTGCCAAGCTCTGACCATGTGAATCACATTTTGTTTATGCTGCATTTTGCTTGTATAAAAGTAATCCCTAAAAACAATTTTTCTTTTATTTTGAATGGGTCACAGCCACGTATCAATTCAAATTTAATTGTAATTTAACATAATCATGCCCCATCCCCAGTGGAAATTACGCCCCTGCCTCCATTCACTCTACTTGTAAATTGTTAAACGTTAGATCCCAAAGAGTCTACTGGATGACCTTGTAATTTTAGCAGCAATATAGGGTTTGTGAGATGTTTTCAGATGCACTAACTTTGGGTAAAGTCGATGCTTTAAAGATATTGCTTTGATGTGTTCCAGTTTTATTAAAAGGCGACATTCTTCCTGTCAAAGGTGTGCTAAATTCATTCACAGGCCCCTTAGGGATGTGTCTTACCTGCATTGTAATACATGAACTATATTATGATAGAAGTGCCATCTTTCTCGAAACTGTTCATCCAACAGGGTTGTTCGGTAAACCTTTTAAAGACGTGATAAGCTCACAGGGCCGATCTGACAGACAGCCGTGAAGAAGTTCCATCCAGGACAACTTCATTATCTGTTAAGTAATACAATCATAGAGTCTACTTTGACCACCTCTCCCTCCCGCACTGTACAGAGCGATTGAATTATGCAGGGGAGCCTTTGACACGGGGAAAAGGCATTTAGAATAATTGCTTTTGATCCTCCTTGTCTTTTTCTTTCGCTTTTTCCTCTCTATTTCGCTCTGCTCTTGCAGTAAGAGTTTGGGAACGCTGTAGCTCGGTGGAAGTCAAGTGAGATTGACATTTTGACATCTACGTTAATTGGCAATCGTGAACCATCAGCAGGTGCGATGAGAGTTTTCCCGCTTTCAGGTGGGCCGTGTGGGAGGACAAGAAACGGAGCAAAGGCGGGAGAAGGTTGACACCCGGGGGAGGGAAGACTTCAAACCCTTTTCCCCTCCTCTACAGATCCAATGCATTCAAAATTAGAGCTGGATATTTGTGGTTGTCGGTTGGTTGGTAAAGATTTTCATTAAGCCCGTTTCCACAAGTGAATGAGAGAAGGGCACTCCGCAGGAGTCAACAGCTCTGTGAACAGAAAGCTGATGCAATCAAACGTAAATTCACAAAGAGCACAAGGATGTAACTGATCATTTTCACTGGTCTACGAGAGGAGAACTGGTCCAGAAATAACAGGTTTTTTTAAATAATGTACTGAGCAAATAGGACTTACGCATGAGAAAGCCTGTGTTTGGATTGCTATTCCTATTATCGCCCATGAATAAGTTACAATTCCATTCATAAGTGGAACCCTCCCATTCACGGTGTACACGCCTTTAAAAAATGTGAAATTCAGTGGCCACGAAGTTGGCAAACTAAACACGTTCTGTTCCTGCACTGAATTAGAAAGTCAATGTAGTGCTTGGCCTTTGTTACATCACGCTTGTTCTGGAATATATTGTACAGCACAAACGAAGATATTTTGAAGAATGTTTTAACTGTTTTTCTTTAACAATGAACTGCAGGGTTCAAAACAGCAGTGAACTCTGTTTTTTTTTTTAATATATTTTCTTTTATGTTCCACAGAAGAAAGAAAGAAGTTTTGACGGTGCACCAATTATTAATTTTTTTTTCTCTTTACTTGATAATACATGATGAAAGTTATTGCTAAATTTATTCAGCAAGGCTGCTATTTGAAATAAATGCTGTTCTCTAGTCATTAAAAAAGTCTAGTCTGTTTTCACCAAAATAATCAACTGATATACATTTTTTTTTTTTTCAGGGCCAAATCAGCAGATTAGAATGATTTCTCAATTAAAAAAAAAAATCAGCTTTGCCATTACAAAAATAATATTACATTTAAAACTATATTCAAATACAAAACAGTCACTACGTATGTACATGTATTGTTCATGTTAGTTAATACAGTAACTAATGTTGACAAATGATACCTTATTGTAAAGTGTTACCAGAAATACAGAGCAACACAGAAGAAACGGTTAAAGATGTTTGTTCTGATTTGAAATCAAAATATATCAAATATAAAAGCGGCTAAAAGTACTAAAAAAGCCCCTTTAAAAGCTTTACATGGACTTCAATTCTGAATTTGGCTTTCCACTGCAAATCCCCATATTACAGAAAATGCATAATTGCTTTTGGAAAATGATTTAAATATAGACTCCTTAACCCCAGAGATTCTGCATGCACATAGAATATATGCACAGACTAATCATTTTTAACACACAGTGAAAAAGAACATTTTTAATAGCGCTCAGTCATCATGGAAAAAATGATTTTCTGTCTCTTCTTGCTCCAGCTGTCTGTCTCTCTTTCTCTCTGAGATTTCACTTATAATGAAATTACTGCATTCCCATTAAAACTAAATCGACTTCTTAGATTACTGTGAAAAATCTCTGGTGTTAGCGCTGGGATTTGCACAGAACAAATTCCAAGGTGTGATTTTGGTGAGACTGGTGCTCCTCTAAAGTCAATTTAAACTTGGCAGCCGCACAGCACCTCATTTGAAGTTTTGGGATCTGGATACTCCTGCATACAAATTTTAAAGGTCTATTTTTTTTTTCTCGCTTTCATGTTCTTGCCTTTTGAATGTGCAGTCAAAGCTGTTGCTTTGCCATGAGTACTCCTCCAGCCAAACCACAACATGATTGAAAGCACTCAGTGAAGGCATCTCCTTTCCACTCCATCTCACTAGCCCTTTACAGCCATCTGTAGCTGCAGATGCCAGGCCTGGGCTGCACTAATAGAGCATTTAGCTGACAGATCCACACAAAGTCCCACTCCAAACCTCTAAATGTCCTTTAGGTGCATAGAGTGTCTGCCTCTGTGGTCTCTGCTCTATGGGGCCCCGGCAGCACAAACTCATAACCTTCAGTTAAAATACTGCCCCCTGTGTATGTGTCTCCTTTGCATATATTTTCAAGGTCTGTCTGTTAAAACGGTGTTATTTGGGTTTTATATTTGTCCTAGTTTTTTTTTTTATAAACTCGCTTTTCTTTCCACTACTGTCCTATTTAAATGTTAGTCTCATGACATTTCACTTTGTTAGACCTAATTTTTTTATCTGGACCAGTTTACTCTGCTATATATCATTGGCCACTAGTGGATCTTTGCTAATGCGTTTTCGTAAAGGCATCACTACATGGCATATGCAATGACACAGTTCAATGTATTTGCAAATGTAATATTCATAGTTATATAGTTTTGAATTACCCCCCCAAATGTAACAAAGTTCAAGTATTCAGACATTATTTACTGACTATTTTGATATTTTGTAAATAGTTTAAAACTCATCCATTTAAATACAGACACAATTTTTAGATACATTAGATATAGAAATTCAGTTATTATTTATATTTTAATTATCTTACTAAAAAGCTAAACATACAGTAAATATTTTTTCAAATCTGATCTTGATGACAAACTCTAAAGAAAATTCTGCCAGTTTATTTTTGAGCATTATTTTGTTTTTTTTGCTTACACAACATCCCTGACTGATAATCTATCTCTGCAACCTTGAATATGTTATTACATTTTGATGAAAGATTATGAAAACAAACATTTTTATTCATTGCAATTACATGCACTTATGACACCTACACGATAAGACCAGGAATGTTTATTAAGAAACTACATACAGTCCATTTTGTATTTAATGTTGTATTTTAAAGGATACCAATTTTGAATGGCTATTAATTGAGGCAAACAGGGTCATATAAATCTGCCAGCCTTGAACTCTTCGATACAATTGAAACAAACAACCCCCCGAAATAATTTACCAGTTCAGTTTGTTCTAGTAGAGACGTTTAACAGTATCTCTAAGCGTGAGGACTCTACGTCTTTGCAGTTTGGGGAGTTTGGGAAGCACAGTGCCTCTGAGGGCTGGGCTCTTTTGTCCTGATTATTGGCAAGGTGCCCAGGGAAACAAAGGCTCACCCCGAGCACCTGAAGCAAGGTGACTCCATCACTGGCAGAGTCAGGGAAGAGGGTGTCTCTTACCTAAGCGTCAGGCTGCCTTCCTCTTTTGACACTTTCCCTGATTGGAATCGGTGTGCCTATCTCTCTCATTGCAGGTCCAGGTGAGACAAGGTGATGTACGTCCTGTTCTCTCTGCCTGGGTGGCAGTAATAAGAAAATAATGGGGGTACATTTGCATTCGTCTACTCTGTTATTATAAAGCTCTATATTAAACAAATGTGATGGGTTCGGTGTGACAGAACAGGGGGAATGAATCCTTCGAGCTGAAATCAATACATAAAACAACAGGCCAAGAAGCCAACGAGAGTTCTGACTCAGAGCAAGGTCGAGGACGAAGAGCTCGTCTCATAAAATTTCACAGATGCATAAACACCTGAATATATCACCCGACACACTTTCTCAATTCAATCTGCTGCCTTCCATCTCAGACTGAGAGGAACGGAGCAAGAGAGAGGGAAATTTAAATAGCTGTCTGATATGTTTATGTGTTGGTGTAGCTGGGGGACTCCATGCCAAGGAGCAGTGCTCAGGCCAGGGACTGAGATAAAATGAATCCAGCTCAGACCCGGACGCAGAACACAGGGAGAGAAAGTGAGCGAGGCGAGCTTTTCCCAGACGCATCTACATGCTTCCATCAGTCATGGTGTCAGCTAAGCAATCAGGAAGGGTCAGAATATCAATATGAAGTAAACGAGCACCTGAACTCCTCTGAACCTTAACAAATTTTCCTCTAGGTCAAACAAGGAACCTGCCTATAATGAATCAAAACTGAATTGGAACCCATTTTTTTAAGATTAGTTTATGCAGCCACACAGACGTGAGTGATTGATTATGAATAATCAAGAATAAATTATTAAATTAATAAATAATAATAAAAAAAATTATAAATTAAAAAAAAAGAATAAATTATTTGGACAAAACACATGTAAATAATAGGAGGTCACAGATTAAGCCGCTGTGGGAAATGTGCATGATGCAAATGTTAAAAAATATGAAATTGCTTTGAATTAACTACTTCAATGTCACAAGTGTAAAGTAACATGACTTGCCCTTTTAGGTGCTTTGACAGACATGCACGTTGTTCAATGCATTCGGCAAATGTTTCCATATACGCAAATTTTCCAAATGACAGCAAACTTCACAGACTTAACCAAGTAAGCACAAGTCTGATTGAATGCATGCATGTCAAACAAATGGAGTGCACAGAAAGAGAGCACAACATTTCTGACTAAAACTGAGAGTGCTGCAGAAGCTCAGAAACTCAGAAGCTAGCCTCAGGAAAACCTAATCAGATTTTGCCTTTCGGATTGATGCAAAAATAAGCTCTGACCAACAAAAGTAAGTTTTGTTCATCATCAATTTAATTTAAAGGGTTAGTTCACCCAAAGATGAAAATTAGGCTATGATTTACTCACTCTCTAACCATCCTAGGTGTCGATTTTACTTCAACCACATGCATACAGGCAACATTAATGACTGACAAAGATACAGGACATGGGGCATGGATTAAATACACAAACAATCAAGGACATAACGAGGGACAACTGGACAATGAAGTGAACACTAATGAAGGGGCGGAGTCATAAATTTGGGAGAACACAAGGATACAGAAGGTAAACACAAGGCAAGAAG
>JAUMHR010000305.1:2392220-2404771 GCA_032361145.1 Enteromius fasciolatus
GAAGGATGCCTGACAGCAAGTCTGTTAAACTTCACTAAATGAGAACACGCTTGTGCGCGCCAAACAGAGCATAACAGTAATTCGGTCTAAAATACACAATCTGAAACATGCCTTAAAACAGAAATGAGGCTAAACTACATGTAGATATGCTGTTAAAAAATGCTTTTATTTGCAGTTCTTCCCCTGCAAAAAAAAAGGTTTGAAGCACCTTGATTGTCAGTCTAATAAGTGTTTTGTCACATTAGTCTGCTTTTGTAGACATAAATATTTATTCAGCTCATTTAGTATGGTTGCTGAAGTAAGACTAGTTAATATGAGGAGTTTGCTGGCAATTAATTTTCATACATTCTCAATGTACCATAAGGAGCACAGCTCAGCAGAGCTTGTTGGCCCTCAAGGCTAATGTAATCTGTCAGAACTGGCCCAGATGTTTAACGTCACATACACACATACATGTACAGGTTTGTAAACATGCACACATGTGCACAAAATTCAAGTGTTTAACTCTCTCGCTTCCATTTATATCCCTTTCTCTTTCTTTTCTCTCTCTCTCTGATATTGATTATTCAGCCAGAACTTGAGGGGCTTGGCACCTCAGAGGTCGGCAGGGTTAAGTAAACCAGTCCAGTGTTTTTTGTACAGCACCACGTATAGCAAAACTTGGCCCTTCCTGCCAGCCCTGAGACATTCCTGTAATTGACTCTAAAATGAGACATGCCTAACACAAGGCCACTAAAAAGGAAAATGATGTGTGATGCATACACACTCATACTGTAGCACAACAAGCACTTATATTTGCTGGCCTGTTAGCTAAATAAAACAATTGCATTAGTAAGAGGATGCTATTTGGGAAATGATATATCACTTTTATTATATACTGAATAATGCAAACAGTCTGGCGGTTGGTGGTTGCAAAATGGGGACTGTGGTGGAATGCATTATTTTGTTATTTTTCTCCAAAGGATAAAAAAAAAAAATTGAAAGTTGAGTATGTTTTTGATTACTGACAAACACTGTTCACTTCTTATTTTTTTATGGCCACCCCAAATATATCCAAAATCAAATCAGATGCTGCTGATGTCTTCATGGAAGTAAATATTTCACACAGCACGATCCAGTCAACATGCATTACTGCGAATCCTGTTTCATCTTCAAATGTTCATGACAGAAGATGCAAAATATGGTTAGATGATGCATAAAATAAAAAAAATGCATTTAACCTAAAGTAAGAATGTGTAAGTGCATATTTGACCACATTTCTATTTTTTGCTTTAAATAATTTAAAGTTTCCTGCAGTGTGATGAATAAATTATATTTATATAAATATATAAGTAAATGTTTATAGTGTTGGCTCTTTGACACACTGCTTTGTTCTATATTTATTTTTTTTAAATGTCAGCGAACTGCATAAATGTAAATATCGCCTTGGGATCTCAATTATTATTATCATAACACCTGCAAACAAAATACATACTGTATAAAAGAATTAGGAAAATATATTTATATATACAAAATATATTTTTTAATTATTTGAAACAAACTCTGAAAGTCATGTCTTTTTATCAAATATAGATGAATGTCTTTAAATTAAATGTAAAAAAAAAACAATCTGTGGACAGACGTTTAATCAACATTGTAAGGAAAAAAAAATTAAAAAAGGATAGGACATTATCTAGCAATGTTATGGGCACTAATTTAAGATACAGGTTAAATACCTGCATATGTATATATTACAATTTATTTTAAGGTGTCCTTGTTACAGTATAACTATACATTAAATTGCTGAGTAATAATAACTAACTACATGTACTTATTAAATGGTTAGTGTTATGGTTTGGCTTAAGGTTACTTGCATGTAGTTATGCATTATAAACTGTTACTATAATAACAATAAAAGGACTCCTTTAAAATAAAGTGTTACCAAAATTTGCTTTTATTGTTGTTTATTTTTTCCACTGAAGAAAACGTTATATCCTACACAGCAAATTAGTCCACATTCACATGTTCTGTGGCATATTGAGGTTGACGCTTAGCCCCATGTGAAGCTGTGCTAAGTGAGGTAAGGCTAAGTAGTGTTATAACTTCGAAATGGTTATGTGAATAAATTAATGCTGGAACCGTGGAACTCCCTTAGGTCCTGCAAACTAACTACTCACATAAATGCGCCAATGCGTGCCGCGTTCTCATATCCCAGATACTTTAATATGGATGCTGCCGTTCCTCGCAGACCCGCGCACAAACACTTTAATATTGATGGGGAAATCCATAAAATTGCTTCCTTTACTCTTATCATATGCTCTAGCAAGAAATGGAAGTCGTGGCACACTTTATATCTAAAAGTCTGTAACTGCGGCTCCCCGCAGGGTTTCATTTCTGTCTATTCGGGAGTGACGGAGTGAGAAAGACGGCGTAGCTCATAGTTCGCTTGTGACGCTCTTTATTCTGGAACAGAGAGTTCTTGTTCCGCATTAATTGTTGTTTGCTGACCTTTAGCCAACTGGTGTGCTTGCCATCTTCTCCCAGTCAAGCTGTTTCATGCTCCAGACTTTGTGAAATGGTCAAATGAACAATTAAATTACTGTAACGGTGGCAGACAGGGCTTAGAAAAAGCTACGCTGGCACAGATAGAGCAGCGCATGTTAAGATGTAGAATCAGTGTTATTACAATCAAATACCTTACAAAAGGCACTGGCGCTCACATTAGTTGCCATGGAGACATTGATAACTATGCTGTCTTTGATTTTTTCTCTCCCTCTTCTTAGGTCTGGCTGTTCACCAGATCATCACCATCACTGTGTCCCTCATCATGATCGTTGCAGCCTTGATCACTACTCTAGTCCTTAAAAACTGGTAGGAAACATTCTTTCCTTTCAGCCCTGTGTCTCAATGATTTTTCTGTCTGTGTTTCTCTTGTCTGTCTCTCCCTGTTTCTGTCCCTCAGTCAGTTTATTATCTCTTCAATCTGTACTTTTCTGTCACTCTGTCTGTCCATGTGGACAGTGACCCTTTATTGCACCAAGCAATCCGGAAACTGGAGCACAATAGCTTTTTCACAAACCTGTTGAGCTTCCTGCGTAGGCAGCATTTTAAGGCACCTATGACACCTTCTTTTGGAATTATATGAATCTTCTGCAGAGGGAGCAAACCCAGAGTGCATTGCAACGTGAATTTGAGAGCTTTATTTTCACAGTAAGTCAAAGTAAAAAAACAACCTTTGTCAAGCCATTTTACTGCACTTTGCTGCCTATGTGGAGCATTTCATATCAGCCATTTATGAGTCTCCATTTCAGTCAGAATGCCTATTTAGGAAACACACAGCGAGGAGGCTCACTAGGTTTCAAACAGAGCTAAATCTGTCTGTGTCTGCCTCCCCAGTCCATGTTAAATGTAGGACAGACACAGCGGTTCAAGGTATGATTTTATGTTGGCTTTGTGAATTTGGTGCGTGTTTTTGTAGTTGTGCGCAGTCCGGGAATGGCCGACACAGCAGCCACCAGAGAAAGATCAACCAGCAAGAGGAGAGCTGTCAAAACCTGACCGACTTCACGCCGGCCCGCGTGCCCAGTAAGGTGGACATTTTCACCGCCTACAACGACAGTTTACAGTGCTCGCACGAGTGTGTGCGGGCAGGCATACCGGTGTATACAGATGAGATGATCCAGCACACACCCATCTACAAGACTTCCTACAATGGAAACAGGCAAGAGTCCAACATTAATAAATATTCTGTAAAAAAAAAAAAAAAACTGAGCTGGATGTTGCTATTGATGACCAAGTAGTTTGGACAGCAAGGAGACTGCACTGACAGCCAAGTCTGTACATTCTGACAGGGTTTGGCTTCCCCGTAGCATAGAGTATGTTTAGTGCTGTCAGAAATAATGTTCATTCTGAAAAGCTTGAACTCTGGACCAAAGCAGAGTAGAAGAAACATTATGCACTAGTGTATAACATGCAAGCACATATCACATTTGACCCACTTTTTTTTCTATATATATATATAAACAAAGAGGCCACAAAAACCTTTTATGCGTTTTGGGTGTTTATATACATCATAATGGTGTTTTAAATAGCACCTGAAAACATTTGAAAACTTGAACTTTTGACGAACTAGTTTCAAAGTGCAAGTTTCTAAAAACGACACCAGTAAATTGTATTAAAATAAATTCAAATGTTTCTTTACAAAGTTACATCGCCATCAATTGGTATACATAATACAGTCAGTGTTTTTGTCATTTTCACAGATCCATGTGAACAGAACGTTTTAAATATGTCTGTAAACAAGTCAAAAATGCAAAGGAAAACTTTTCAGATTTCTACTTGATTTAGATTGCAGTGCAGTCTCAGAATAAAAAAAAAAAGAATGGTACACAGAGTTTTTGTACCTTTTTTATAAACTGTACTTTAGCTGACAGACAGTTTCCACATTAAAACTTTCTTAGAAAGGTTGCATCTTTAAATTCATCCTGTATAATCCACCACCGCCATTCACACACAGACACTCTGGCAGTTGCATCATGTCTCAAGCTGTTAATAAAAGTCTGTAATTTAAAAGGTAATAATAGTCAAACTTTTAAATGTCAGTGGTCTTAAAACCCCTGCATCCTGTGCCATTCAAACTGTTTTTGAACGCAAGAATGTGATAGTTTCACCATTCTTAAAGTGCTGCTTTTAACATGTTTTTCGCTTTTGCAATCCTCAATAATAGAATAATTTAGCCTTTAATGTGCATTTTGAAAACAACCAGTTGAATCTGCCAGTGAGTCATTATTTTTCAAATGAGTATGTTGTGACAGTTGTGTATTCTTGTTTTTGTCCTTCCATTGCCCTTGTCTTTATAAAAGACTGAGTATGAGCTTTAAATTGTATGAATAATTTCAGCTCTGCTTCATTTAATACTGCATGCTTCTGAATACAAAAGCCTAGATGAGAGGGTTTAGAGGAAATGTAACTGTGGGCGCTTTGTTTGTGGTATAATGCAGTCGCCACATAAAAAAAGAATCTTAAATTAGGGAGTGGGACAGAAGTGCTTATATCTGCAGGATTGAAGAGCTGATCTGTATGTCTATTCCAGACCGTCGCCCACTGAAAGGCAGCTAATCCCTGTGGCCTTTGTGTCTGAGAAATGGTTCGAGATCTCCTGTTGAGGCCCTTTTACTACCTTTGGGTTGAGCCCACGTCTTCAATTTGTGCCCTGGTACGTACTGCATTTCTGAAGTCTATATGGTGTAATTCTGGCATGCTTTTCCAGTGCTTGTGTACTTAATAGAAAACCACAGTTCCTCAGGGTTCAACAGGGATATTTCACAAGTCATAGAACTTAAATGAGACGCAGACTTGTGGCTCATATCTTTTAAAATTAAGCTGAAACAGAATATATTCAGAAATATACAGCAAAATATAGTGTCGCATTGAAATACTGTTAGTTCATATTAACTAATATATTAAACTAAAAACAAATGGAACCTGTAGTAAATCAATTATGTAATCTAGGTTATTGTCAATTTTTTTATATGTACTAATTAGGGCTGGGCGATATGGCTTAAAACTCAAATAATTAAAATGTAAACATAAATGCCACTGCCTCCGTTGTATCTTTGTACTGTTTAGATTCTTTGTCATAAGGCACTGATGCAGAGTACCTCTCCACGATGGTCTGCTGCTTGTGTGGTGTTGCAGCTACAGATGTTATTGGTTAAATATGGCTGTGGTTGGATGAGTACAGCTAAGGTGGTACATCAAGTTCGTGGTATTACCAGTCTTGGCGGGGACAACCTTTCTGACGAAGAATAAAAAATATCATTTTATCAAACACATTATATTTGGCGATACATTTCGTTATCGTTTTATCGCCCAGCCCTAGTACTAATATATTTTTAGCATTTCAATTTGTATAAATATAAGTTAATGGAGCCCTTCGAATGTTATCACTCGATTAAATGGGCCATTATCAGCGGTTATCAGCCCATTCATATGGGTCAGAAGGAGCCTGCTGCACCTACTGGTAAATTAATTAAATTAATTTTTCTAACGATTAGATTATGTTTGCACCTACCCCAACCCTAAACCTACCATTTACTATGATACAAAAACAGTATTATTGTCATACAGTGTGACCAAAATAAACGATCGATTGATGATAACAGCCTTCTAAGCCTACCAGTAGGTGCAGCAGGTCCCTACTGACCCATATGAATGGGATGATAACAACTGATACTGCCCATTCAATCGAGTGATAACATCCGAAGCGGGTGGTTAATGGGTCTGTCATTAATTACTGACCCTTGTGTCATTCCAAACCTGTAAGACCTTGGTTCATCTTCAGAACACAAATTAAGATATTTTTCAGAGAGCCATCTGACCCTCCATAGACAATACAATAGCAATAAAACTGAAATGATCCCAGGTCCAGAAACGTGGTAAAAACACTTTTAAAAAAAGTCCATGTGACATCAGTTGATCAACTTAATTTTTACAACGATAGGAGTACTTTTTTTTTTTTTTGCACAAAGAAAACAAAAATGTCATATCAATAAAACTGAATCTTTTCTACTTTCAGGATCTCATTGGAAAACCTGTGAAGCAAACACAAAAGACTAAAACACAATAAAGCAAAACAAAACCACAAGAAAAACAACGACAAGCAATTACAGAGACGGGAAGCGAGACGAACAGGCAGTTTTGTACAAATGTGGGATCTCTCTGGAAGCGGACTGAAGATGTTTATTTTTCTAGACTGATGCAGTGCTATGGATACCACTCCCAAATTATTTTCCATAGACATGTGATCATTTTAGAGATGATATACCTAGAGCTGATATATTATATACGTGTATTACTGCACATGTTGGGTGTGCTGGAGAGGAGAGGCCGAGGGGACGCTCTCTGACACGATACGTCTGCTTGTGTGGAGAAAAGACTCTCCTGAACTTTGTGCCAATAATGCCATTATGTGCCACTACATATATAGATGGGACGCGTTCAGTTTTGTGGAAAATAACAGACACATCAAGTAATTGCAGTGACTGTCTCCCAATATCAATCTGTCATCCGTTTTTGTATAAAAAGTATGAATATGTATTTGAAATATGTTTTGAAATAGCTGAGGAAATGTGTTACAAATGTCCAAAAAAATATTTATATGGAGCACTATTCATTTAGAGGAAAAAAAAGAACCCAGTGAGGAATAGTAGAGCCAGGTTTTAATTTCACTACATTGTTACTAGGCCCCGTTTTAAAGGAATAGTCTCTATTTTTATACAAACGAGGTTACATATGAGTCAGACAGACCCAATTCAACTGGACTCTTGGGACTGTTAATCTGCGAGTGGAGGTTCAATGAAAAGTCCAATTTTTTTTAAAGCTATCAAAAAATGTGGAAGCCAGATTCAGTATTCATTTACAGCTTGTTTGATTTGCCAAAGCCATGCTTCAGACGTCTGTTGAGCTTGCTTTTTTTTTTTAATCACTGATGAGAAATTACTTGTACGGGTTAATCATGTTTACGGACTCACAGACCCTCGGAGAGGTGTTTGATACTCGAGAATTACCAGACAACCGTTCGTTTGTGGGTCGAGCCTAAATAACACAATTATCTACTAAAACATGACAAAATAGCTAATAAAGCTCCTGTATGTTTTAATTACAAAGCTTAATTTGAATAAATCACCAGACAATTATCAACCTCGTGCATAGACTCATAAAAAACAAAATATTGTTACTTTATTTTCGTTCCTAGTAATTTGTGCCAAATTAATTTAATTTTCTATATTTAAATCTGCAACAAAACCATGAATGTTCCTTTCATTGTGTGCTATGTTTTAATTCAAGCTAATAGTTTATTATGTATAGTTTTTCAGTTTGATTTATTAGAGCAGAACTGACTCAAAGGCAAATATTCCATCAGCAGAGAGAAACGTCTAGTGCCAATCATTTTAATAGCAATGCAGTAATATACAAACAGCATGAAACTTGCCAATCAGTTTCATTTATTGATAAAGTCAGCAGGAATACACAACACTTTGGATTAGTGTGTGTGTGTGCGGGTTTATGTGGTTTATGAGGACAGAATAATGTATAATGACATGGGTATGACACAGGTATTACAATATGTAGGTGTTTCATGCAACCCAGTCTCACGGCGGGTTGTGACAAGATCACGAAATTATCCTAAAATCTATTAATTTGTGTCAGGAACACGAATATTTCATTATTTTTGTGACTCCAGCACGAATGTAATACTACGATCCCATTGGATGCATCTTTTCGTGCTGGATTCACGAAAGTCGAGTAAGAATCGTGTCAGTACCACGAAAAAAAAACGTGAGACTGGGCTGATTTCATGAGGACATTTTCAGTGTCCCCGTAATTCAAAAGACTTAAAAAACATACTAAATGTTGGAAAATCTAAAAATGCACACAGTTTCCTGTAAGGGGTAGGTTTAGGTGTAGGGTACCACATACAGTTTGTACAGTATAAAAACCATTAAGCCTATGGAGAGTCCCCATAAATCACAAAAACCAACATGTATGTGTGCGTGAAAGAATGTGTGTGTTTCTGAAATTGAAACTCTTCTCAAGCATCACTAGACCAAAGAGCAGTAAACAAACAATCCAGGACAGTTATTCTGTACATGTCAAGTAAAGAAAATAAGAGGGAGGATAACTTGTTTTTTCCCAAAACAGATATTTAATGGTTTCAATTACATATCGTACAAAGGCAAACACTGTGAATGAGGAAAATAGTTGTTTGCAATAGTCTCACTGAAAGTGAAATGTCTTGGAGTAAATTCAATCATAGGTTTTCAGACATAAGCAGTAGAGAATTCTGATTCCTGTTTTCATCCTTGGAAGACAGCAATACATATGAAGATTTTTCAACTCGTCTTTTTTTCCCCTCCACAAAGTTCTTTAATTGACCAATTTAGGATATCACGTGAACCACACTGGCCAATCATGTTAGGTATTTAGAAAAGTACTAATTATATACTGGAACACTAAAGCTCTGTATTATGTACATGTGTAAATGTGTTTTCTATATATATACCTCTATTCTATCTTGTGATTTTCTTTTTTAATCCTCTTTTTCACAGGATCGGTGAAAACGTTTGAAACTGATTTTTTGTTTACATTTCATAAGTCGCTGCAGAGGTTACAGACAGAGTAATATACACATATTTGTTGTGTTAAGCCTCAAAAAACAAAAAAACAAACAAAAAAAAACAAACAAAAACTGTTGTTTCTGCTGTAGCTGTAGTACCCCTAATAATTAGGAAACCAAGTCATTTGCATTACATTTTGATACAAGAGAACTTCATGGGATAAGATACATTTGGCAGGTTTAAAGAATGAGTATGATTTTTTTTTTTTTTTACAATTAAGTGCTAAACTGGACTCTTTGAGGTAAAAACATATATAGGTTAAATTAAAATCACTTCAGGTGTTTTGTCTTTTTTCTCTCAGAGAATGAAAATAGCTCCATACCATCTCAGTCGACAGCTCAATAAACTGAACGTCAATTTAAAAAAACACAATAAATCTGAACAGACGACTGGCCCGCGTGACTGCCGGCAAAGGAGAAGATTTGTGCTGTGAGTCTGATAAACATGTCTGGAGTTTGACTGAGTGTGGAATGTTGATTTGTTCTTCAGTCTTGACACAGAGCTCGGAAACAGTTGAAACGAAAATCTGCTGAATAAAAGGTTAATTGACTTTGTGCTAAGCCCCGCCTTAAAACACTACTGACCAATCCTACTGTACCTTATCAGCTGTTTGCCATATCATAAGACAAGCTTATGGAAACGTGTTTGGATTGTTTTAAATGCATTTTTTTTATATAATATAATGTAATAATAGACATATTATATTATTATTTTTTTTTATAGGTTAGTTTATTTTACCTGGATTTTAATAATGTTATTGCATAAACATATCTTCAAAAAAAAAAAAGAAAAAAGGAAGATATGATTTTCATTCCATCCCATGTAAGAATAATGTACTTTTTTTTCCACTTATGGGAACATTTTACTGCAAGTCATGCTTTTTATGTATATTTTCTATTATTTCTGATTGTAGATTTTGCAATGTTTGTCTAAGCGAACAACAGTACCAATGACACAGAGGTTTGAGGAATAGACAATTGACCATTTTCATCTGTGTGTTACACCTGAATGTGCTTTCTCACTCATTTCGAGTCTATCGGAACTCTCTCTGAATGAAACCTGCTGAATCCAGTGCAATATGATGTTTTTTATATGAGAAATCAGAGCCCTCCTCGTTGTTGACATGTAAATTACACACTGCTTAGTGTAAAGGCTTGTTTTGTTGTCATGTGTTGTATTTTTTTTGTTTTCATGTGGTACTATACTCAGGCATCATCTATCTATGAACATGTTATTTTATAAAAGGCAAGTATCTAATGTTTACGGACACAAATCTTTGTTGGCTTCGGTTCTGTTAGTTTTTTGTTTTCTTAAGCGACGCACATTTGCAGAGTCACATTTCATGATGACAGGTTTCATACGGTGCAGAACGTACTCCTAAATGTCCCCCCTCCTCCCAAAAGCCCTGGGCTGTCAGGAGAGATTACGCCAAATTCCTCCTTGTGTGACAGAGATCCGTAAAAACCGTTTAAACTTATAGAAACTCTTTACTGAGGCTTAGTCAGGGAGCATCTGAGATGGTCTTTGGCTTTTGATTTGCTGCAGGTACAATTTATTACATTGCTCCATATTCCGTGCGAAAACAACCTGACACATGTCCTGTTGTTGCCATAGAAATAAAAACTTTGTACTTTGTGTACCTTAACTTTTTATATTTGTGTCTAATATATCGATGAGTACCTCTTTTTTCTTTTATATAAGATCTATGAATATAGTACACAACACAATATACGAGAAAACACACATGAAAACACATACACGGATGCTGTATGAACTAACAGTCTCTGTGTCGAAATAGTGCTGTGTACTTTTATTTTGTGTCTTTGAGTCTCTCTCTCTCTCTTTCTCTTTTTGTAGGTATTGGTAAAGTTACATTTCCAGGTGACATTGATTTTGATTATTGTTCTAAAGCTCTCTGTGTTTTGGCCACTGTAAATGCAGCTGTCATCAGAATGAATCTGTACATTTAGTACTCTCTCAAGTTGCTATTAATAAGATGTTAAAATGAAATGGGCTGTCTTTCTATAAACACCATCAAATGTTTGTAAAATGATTATGGGGTGTTATTTGGACTGGGACAATGATATTGAAAATAAAAGTCATTCAAAAAAAGAAAAGCATTGTATGCTGGCATATTACTGCTGATTGTTTCTTGAAATTCACGTTCTATTCATCCAGCGATATTTGTGAGAATTGCATGTAGTGAATAGGATTGTTGGTAGCCTTGAACATTTCTTATTTTTTTCCTGTTGACTGAGCCAGATTAGATCATTTTTGGATAGCTAAACTATCAGGACTAGTCTTGCACCGCCACTAAGACATGCAAAAAGTCTTTTTACCAGATGGACCTCTATATGATTTCCCATAAAATATGACGTTGTGTTCCCATTTATCAAAAGACTAGGCTAAACAAAGCCTAATGAGCAGCATTTCTCTGATGATGATCGGGATGAAAAATTAAAATGCTTCATCGTGCTCCAAGGAACAACAGGAGGCAGAGAGAAGGAGAGAGATTGTGAAAAGGATTGTGCCGTGAAATCAACACAACAATTTGCCAAAATATTGTCCATATTGATGGATACCCAAATAAGCAGAAGTCTACAGAAAGTTGCCCATTAAAGTCCTACAGTTACATAACTTCAAGGTGGCTCAGATTTGATAAGATTCTATATAAAATTAATCAAATTGAATGTTTAATTCAATCCAAACCAACAGAATATACCTAATAAAACTGAGGCAATAATTTGCACTATATTTGTTCTTGTAGCTTTACTCATGTGTTGAGAAAAAATACATCCAACAGAAGTTATAGACTTTTATAAAAACTGATTAATATGAACTCTTGATTATTATTGTACTTTCGGTAGCTAGCATAGTCAATGTTACAGGTAAAAAAGAATTAAAATACATTTGATACCAAGTATAATTAAAATCCATTAACATTTACTGACACCGTCACTCAAAAACTTATTATTGCATAATTATTAATTATTAAACTATGACATTATTTTTTATTAATTCTTCGACTTTATTTGGATTTCTACTTGTGCATAAAATTAAGCCTAAATTGTGTTTTAATGTCATAAGCAATGCTACAAACTTAAGCCCACAAGCTAACAATAAGCTCTATTTTTCAACACAACGAGTAAAATTCATCCTGACAAATACTTTTTAATGTCAAATATAACTGAACATTATCTTTACCTTTACTCAAAGTCAAATGGAAAAACATTTAGTTCCTCTCTTAATGTGTCATGAGGGGGTCTCGCTTCTCTGCGGCGAAGGAAGAGAGACTCGAATCCAGTGAAACAAGAAACATTGGTAACACTTTATAATAACGTTCAGTTGTAAGGCATTTATAAGTGATTAGTTAATGATGAACTAATCATTTAC
>JAUMHR010000305.1:2412006-2423631 GCA_032361145.1 Enteromius fasciolatus
GATTGTAAAGCGCTTTGGGTGTATGGCAATACACAGTAAAGCGCTATATAAATGCGTCATTCATTCATTCATTCATTGACTCGGGGGAGGCAAAGAGATCGATCTTGGCCTCTCCAAAATGATTCCATATCAGCTGGACTACCGGGGGGTGGAGCCGCCATTCTCCAGGGTGGGTAGACTGCCGTGAGAGCTGATTAGCTGCAAGGTTGAGTAACCCTGAAACGTGAATAGCACGCAACGATTTCAGCCGCTTGTGACTCCACAGGAGCAGATGGAGAGCAAGTTGTGACATACGGTGGGAGTGTAGACCACCTTGTTTGTTGATGTACGCAACAGCCGCAGTGTTGTCCGTCCAGACCAACACGTGCTTGTGGTGGAGCATCGGAAGAAAACGAAGCAGGGCCAGATGCACTGTCAGTAACTTGAGGCAATTGATATGCCAAAGCAGTCTGACGCCTGTCCAGGGACCTGAAGCTGCTTGCCCGTTGCATACAGCACCCCAGCCCATGGCATCCGTGTGGACCACGACATGCCTCAACACCTGTCCTAGGGGCACTCCCACCCGTAGGAAAGCAGGGTTGGACCACGGGCTGAATAAGCGGAGACACTCCGGGGAAACGCCGATCCGAAGTGTGCCACGGTGCCAAGCCCATTTCGGGACCCGATCGTGTAACCATCGCTGAAGCGGTTTCATATGTAACAAGCCCAGCGGCGTAATCGCTGCTGCAGCTGCCATATGCCCCAGGAGCCTCTGAAAAGTTTTGAGAGGGACCACAGTCTTGTGCCTGAACATATCTAGGCAGTTCAGCATGGCCTGCACACTTGCTCGTGAGGAGGGCAGTCATTTAGATCGAGTCCAGCACCATACCGAGATAAGAGATCCTCTGCACTGGGGAGAGTTTTCTCTTCTCTCGGTTGACCTGAAGACGCAAATGGCTGAGGTGCCGAAGCACTGTGTCCCTGTGCATGCACAACAAATCCTTCGAGTGAGTTATTATGAGTCAGTCGTCGAGATAGCTGAGGATGCGGATGCCCATCTGCCATAGTGGGGAGAGGGCACCCTCCGCGACCTTCATAAAGACGCGGGGAGAGAGGGACAGGAAAGGGTAAGACTCTGTACTGATATGCTCGACCCTCGAAAGCAAACCGCAGAGTCTGTGTCGAGGCAGAATTGAAACATGAAAGTACGCGTCCTTCAGGTCGATGGCTGCAAACCAATCCTGCCTCCGAATGCATGTTAGTATGCGCTTCGGAGTGAGCATCTTGAATGGCATCTTGAGAAGAGACCGATTCAAAGCTCTCAGATGCAGGATCGGTCTCAACCCACCACTCTTCTTTGATGAAGTAAGGGCTGTAAAACCCCGACCTCATCTCGGCTGGAGGGACAGGCTTGATTGCTTATCTCTAAGCGGACTGAGGTAGAGAAAATGGCGCGATACCGGGGCGGGCGCCTGGCGAACTGAATCGCATAGCCGAGGCGTACTGTTCAACCACTGCAAAGGGCTGGGGAGCGCCATCCAGGCTCCGAGCCGCGTCGACAGTCGAACGTTGACCGCCGTACCAGCAGTGAAGCAGCCTAAAGCGGGACTGTTCGTCTGGCTGCATTGAGCAGCACCTACCTGTTTCGCTGGATCCTTTGCTGTGCCCTGGGTCAGCATCTGAGAAGACAAAAATGTTTGTGTTAGATGGGGACCTTCGGCCACTTGGCCCGGAGGTGTGAGAAATTGCTCTTTCTGTGAAATTGTGGGTACTGCTGACCTGTGGGCCGATGGCGGCTGAATGCACAGAAGCTCCTGGTCCTGGTCCATCTCCAGGAGTGGGGACGGAGATGTCATTGATGTCACCCGAAGAGCAGTCCTCATCACCTCCTGGCAGTCTGTCTCAGGAGCGCTTCCCGCCCCTCCGGGTGTTCCTTTTTCCAGCTCTACGTCGTGCAGCCAGCCTAGCATTGTGTGCTTCGGCCGGGGACTGACATCACCTGACCAAGGGCTTGCGACTTCGGACGACAGCGAAGGGTTGACTGAAGGTGCACGGGGCACCTCCAAGCTGATTCCTACCACAGTGCGGAGGAGCCTGTCCAACAGTTCAGTGTCTGCTGCAGACAGAGCAGGCCCGCGGTGTGATGCATGTCCGGCGCAGGGACAGCTTCACCACTGGACTCACCCTTTGATGTTGCAGAAGACATCTCAATCTTGCGGGGGGCCCCGAAGGACACACTCGGGCCTGCTGTAGCAGGGGGAGCGGTCTCCTCCGGGAGGACCACGGGGCTACGTGGTGCCGCAGAAGTCCGCGCGGCTGTCACACCAGACGGAGCATTCTGAACGGTCACCTGGAAGTCCCCCAAGCGCCTCGCCATGGTAGACGTGAACTTGCTACGGGAAGAACGCAAGGGGAGCCATCTTACGAATGAGAGGTGGGTCCTCAACGTAACCATGGTCATGCGCTCGCAATGAGGACATTGACCATCCATGAACGCTGCCTCAGCGTGCTCTCGGCCCAGGCACATAAGACGGCGCTCATGCCCGTCCGACAAGGTGAGGAAACTTCCACACCCAGAAACGCACATTCGGATCAACATCCCGTTATAGAATGCTTCACCAACTGCAGGAAAATTGCTCTTTCTTCCTGGTTGCCCAGGGAAGACCTATCGCGGCAACTCCGTGCACTCAGAAGTCTATGCTCTCTGGATATGCAAAAAACTGGTACAGCCGGCCTTGAAAAAGGCCACCAGCTTACAGGGTCTGCTGACAGCCGCCCCAGGAACGCTGTCAGACGGGAGAGCAGGTCTTGCAGGAACTCCTCCAAACGATCGCACCTTCACTTTCAAACAAAAAGCCCAGGGGATCTCCAGCTCCAAAACAACAAAGGCTCTGAAGTGAAAAGCTGTATGTGCACTGTGCTCGTGTCCTATTATACTCACGCAGTGATTGGGAGTGACTATCAGTGCACACCAAAGTTCATTGGCCTTAGGCTCATAGGCAATTGGTCTCTCTGGCGAGTTCCCATATGTAATGTCGAAGTGATTCGACTGAAAGGGTAACAGAAGATACCCAACACATTACCAATATGTAATGGAAAACTTTTGGCTAATTCATAAGAATTGGTGGCTGATTTGTAATTCTAATTCTAATTCAAATATTTTCATATTATCTTCTTAAACCTCTTAAACTTCTTAAAAGTTAGGTTTAAGGGTGAACCTTCATGATTGCAATACATTTCTTTTAAAAACCATGCATTTTACCACCTCACAAAATAGAACTCTAACTTGAACCTAACAGTCTACTAATAAAAAAAAAATTTTAACAAAGAAAATACACAGCACAACTGTTTTCATTATGATAATAATAATAATAAATGTTTCAAATTGGCGTGTTGAATTGATTTCTGAAGGATCTTGACACTGAAGACATGGAATGGCTCCTGTAAATTCAGCTTTCCCATCACAGGAAGAAATTACATTTGAAATACAAGGTTATTTAAATTTGTCATAATATGTCACAATATTACTGTATTTTCAAATAAAAAAAAAACTGCAGCCTTTTTTACTTGATTTCTTTGGCCCCTGTGTCATCTCTTGAGCAAGAGGAGATACAAGTTTGTGTTTTGTTGAGTTCTGTAAAAAATGAGGGCGCAGCAGTTTTCTGGCCAAAATGGATCAGCTCCAGACAACCGGATATATAATTCAGAAAAACACCCTCTCACACACACACACATACAATTCTTTACCATAACTCATACACACAGTAACATTCTTAGAGTTTTGAAATGAGTGTCAGCTAATAATTCAAACTTTAAACAACCATTCAAATCCTGATGGAATAACTTTCAAGAGTGTTTACTATATATATATATATATATATACAGTATATATTGCCCACAACCCCATGATATATAAAAGGGTCCATGTGATTTGTGGTAAATCAAGGTTTGCTATACAAGGCTCAATCTAGTTCCACTGAATTGGCCAATGCATTGTGTCAGACATGCACTTTTTCAAAAAGAGAAAATATCCAATAAAACGTCTTCATATTGCATCATAAAGCAGTCCGATCGGATCAGGCCCTGTTATTGCTATATTTCAGAATCCATCATCCCTCCGATGGGACAGAAACACAAGGACAGATTGGCTCGCTGGAGGGCACCTTTCCTCATACATCAAGCGAAACAATACACACCTGCTCCATCGCCATGGCAACACCACACTGAGAATGCCACTTTGGTGCACCTGTCTAACTTCACCTAAAATACCAGCGAATCACTGCACTCTGCCAAACCGCATGCATGTATCACTAAAAGAACAGTTCATCCAAAAATGAACACTGTCATCTTTGTATTGTCATTTCAATCCCATATGACTTCCTCGCTTGTGCAGAATATCTGAAGAATTGCACTTGTCATTCTATTCCATGCAATTACAGTGAATTGGGACTGAGGCTTCAACTTTCGAAAAGGATATAAGATGGTCCTTGTGTGAGAAAAGGAGAACATTGTGAGGGTGAGCAAATGATGTGATCTATTCCTTTAAATTGCAGTTACGCTGTGCAGTTATTGACGCTAACAGTACAGATTTATTTTCAGAGTAAGACTTAGGCCTTTGAATTGATCGTCCTGGTCCACATGATTTCTAGAGACACTGCACCAGAATGATATCAGTTATCTTCAACATCTTGCGGCCGATAAGTTTGCTCGTATTATTCTCCTTTCATTTCTCTCTGAAGTGGGAACAGTTTTCTCACAGCATGAGGTGGTGCAATACCCTCCCAAAATTTCATCTCTTTGTCACAGACAGGAATAATTCCCTCCCTTTCCGTTCCGTGTGACGTCAGTACAGTAGATTGTCTCTTCTGCTTCAAATGTCTGCAGTGAAGGTAGAAAATGCTTTACACAATGACAAACATTTATGCAAGAAAATGAATTGATGCCTTTATATTTTAGACTGTCATATATGTGACCCTGGACCTTTCAAAATTGAGATTTTAATATATACATCTAAATATTCTGAAATGTATACATATTTCCAGTGATGTATGATTAGGATAGGACAATATTTGGCCGAGATACAACTATTTGTAATTTGAGGGTGTCTAAATAATTTTTAAATATTTTAAATATTTTAAACTTGAAATTGCCTTTAAAGGGTTAGTTCACCCAAAAATGAAAATTCTGTCATTAAAAATTTACCCTCATGTCATTCCAAACTTCATCTTTCAAAGATATTTTTGATAGAAACGGAGAGCCATTGACCCTCTATAGACAGCAATACAACTGAAATGATCCCAGATCCAGAAACGTAGTAAAAATATCAGTAAAACAGTCCACATGACATCAGTGGCTCAATGTCAGTATTGAGACGCTAGGAGAATACTTTTTTTGAGTGAAGAAAACAAACATTACATAATTTATCTTTACCATTCTTCTACCCTATCTTACGTCTTTCGCCATTTTAGAGAGTATCACAGTACAGTGCATACGCACGCTTAAACATATTTAGCGCAATCAGCCTTGTTTACATCTGAAGGATAGCATGCGCATGAATGTAATCTGCGGGAAAGCATAATCAAGTGCTGCTGTCTAAAACGGCGGAACATGTAAGGGTGTACTTACACTAGGCAGTTTGAATCGTACCTGAGTGCGTTTAACCACCAAAGCGCGGTTCGTTTGACTAGTGTGAGTGCTCCAAGCCGTGCCCAGGTGCAGTAAGTTTAGCCGCCACTGGCCCGCTTGGAAGAGGTGTGCCAGAGTATAGTTCAGTTGGACTCGGGCATGGTTCGCATGTAGTGTGAGCGCTAACTGTGCTGCACTTCGGTCTACGGCAGAGGTGCAATGTTTGTTTAACAATAGGCTGTAAGAGGGCTGTGGACCACCATGGACCAAATGACTCAAAATTACTATCCACAAAGTAAACAGACTCCATCCCGTTTAGCGAGAGCATCACTCTTCCTGTTTATCCTGAAACCGTCGCACCATAATGACATAAGCATGCTCCAGCACGAATGCTGAAACCCTATGTGAGTGCAGGCCAGTGGGGGATGGGGGGAAATTGTACTTGGGCCCAGTTCACGGCAACCATGCCTAGTATGAGTACACCCTAAGTCAGGGAAGAAGTGCGGTTACGTAAATGGATGTTATTTTTCTTTTCTTTGCTCAAAAATATATTTTCCTAGCGTTGCTAAACTGAAGTTGAGCCACTGATGTCCCATGAACTGTTTTACAGATGTTTTGAGTACATTCCTGGACCTGGGATCATATAATTTCTTCAGTGTTCTGAAGATGAATGAAGGTCTCACGGGTTTGAATTGACATGAGGGTGAGCAATTAATGACAGATTTTTCATTTTGGGGTTAACTAAGCCTTTAAAGCTGTCCAAATGAAGTCCTTAGTAATGCATATCATTTTGACACATTTCCAATAGGAAATTTACAAAACATGCCCACAGAACATGAGCTTTACTTAAAATCATAATGATTGTTGCATAAAGGAAATTCCATAATTTTGACCCAAGCAATGTATTGTTGGCTATTGCTACAAATATACCCACACTACTTATGACTGGTACAGTATATAGTGGTGTTTGACATCAAAAAGTATGAAAGTCTCTGACCACTTGACACTAAAGTGGAACAAATGAGCTATCCTGTTCTAAAAACCAGCTCAACACTCTAATGACATGTAAAACTGAAACCGGTGGCAACATACATAACAAAAGACATTGAAGGTAAGTCATCCTTACAGCGGCTAAAAAAAATGGAATGGGCCCTCACACAAAAGATTATATATATATATATATATATATGCACATACTGTATATATACTGTATACACAGATTTGGCCCTTCCTGCTGTTCAAGTTGTAATAAGCTGAAATGCTCCATAATTCAGCTCCAGCAAGACAGCAACAAAAAGAGGGAGACAGCAAGCAAAGACAGGCATTCATAAATCACACACACACACACACACACACACACACGACTCCATATTGTACTTATACACATACTCAGCAAAAACAAACAGCGAGGATACACAACAGAGATCCAATAAAGAACCTATTGAAAACACCTGTAGAAGATCTCCTTCAATGGCTCATAAAATGGTTTTACAAACACGATTTTCTTTCCAGCGCTGATGAAACATGCATTCGTTCCTCTGGATAACATCTGGCCGGCAACATCATCAAACTTACAAATCAACAATCGGAAGGCCATCGATTTTATCTTGCCGCAAAAGGACATTCATTATGTTATGTCTGCAGGTGTGAGCATATTATAGCAGCATGTGTTTTGTTTGACACTTAATCTGTTCAGATCGCTCCCTCACAGCTGCTAAAACACAATGCACGTGATTTGTGAATGACTCTATGAGGTTTGGCCTCCGTGACGGCGTGCGGAGAATGCAATGTCACGTTAATAGGCCCGAACGGAAGGATATTTAACACTGGATGAAAACCATATACGACGGTGAGTGATCACAGAAAGCTGTGTGTGTCCCCAGGCCAGCGTAATACATTTAAAGCATCAAAGCCGATACAGATGAAGATTCATCATGCGTTCTCTGACCATCTTTTATTACATTGTGGGCACGGCCTGTGAGGAGGAGGGCAAGAGCTAATTTGAATATCGCCTCAGCAGGGGAATGCAATTATGCTACGTTGGGATGGAAAGCAGAGCCATGACTTTTTGTTTTGACTGTCTAATGACTGTAATTGTGACCTTTCTGATACCAAAAAATAATTCTGTATGTCAAATAAGTTTTAATGGTACTTCTATTGAAGTTGTGTTGCTACAGATTGTCTTGTTTATTTCATTAAAATGGACAAATATTCAAACAAGCAGAAGTGGATTTCATCCTTTTCCCAGCACTCGTACAGCCTGTTTATTCATCTTTTAAACATAGTGTCTCTCTTTCCTTGCTTTGCATCAATGTACAATAGATTGTGAAAAGTGGAGCTTGTTTTGAGCAGCTGTGCTGAGCCTTGGCTGCATCTCAGCTGAGGTTTTCTAATTACCTCCCAAAGGAATGAAACACAGAGAGCGATAGAAGAGAGAGAGAGGGGAGTAGTACAGAACAAGTGAGAAAGAGTCTTATGCTCTCACCTGATCTAGATCAGTGGTTCTGAATTGGTAGGTCGCCACCCAAAAATGGGCTGCAGGTCTGTCCTGATGGGACAAATGCAAATGATAAACTGCAACTAGCCAGGAGAGCAAAACAAATTATATTTATCTGTGCATTTTATCATACTGGCAATGTAAAATCTGTGTCTTGAAGCTAAAAACACTGATCTTGATAGCACTCTATTCTGTAAAGTGCTCTTAAAAAATGCATGAACACATTGCTTTTACAGAGGTCGGGAAACTAATGCATGATAGCGTGAACCAAAGATCAGGCTTTCAACAAAGCAAGCGTTAGCTCTTAATAATGACGGCTTTGAGAAGACACTGAAATTGCATTAGTTACTATATGTTCCAGTCACATGTTCTAGTCTTCGTACACCTCAGCTTCAGCTACCTTATGAAATCATTATGAAGGGATTAGAAATTCACACAATTACAAAAATGTGTAAAGTTGCACTAGCATGTATGAGAACGTCCATTTAGAGCCGTCCTATTGGCATCCCTTCAACTCCACATTAACTTATCTGCTTCTATTACGTGAACTTGGTTTACTTAATTAATTGTATTTAATGCTTTATGAGTTTTTTTGTTTTTGTTACAAATAAAACATAATGGGGAACACATTTGGTTGCATTTTTATTTGTGATTTTACAGATGGATTACCTTGACCTGTACGTTAGGCTGCTGTTAACATAAAAAATGTCTTTTATCGCATATGGGACATTTGTATGGAAGACACACAGCAGCAGTAGTGACACACAGGGAAAAAAACATGTACAGAAAATATTAAACACACATTTAGTGACGGTCAAGTGGAGAACGTGCTTGACAAAAATATGCAGAGGACGTTGCTGCCCTAGGCGTTTGCCAGTAGCCTCTGCCAGTCATGATCTGCCACTGTACACAATGAATGATAATGTCATATTTTATATTCCACACTTACATCAATTAGAATTTTATAAGTCACCAAGCATTTAAAAACATGAAGCTACAATTACAAGGAATAATTATATAAGGTTGCAACACAACTACAACTACAAGTTGTAAAATTACGAAAGATATCATAACATGTTTACTCCTCTTACTCACGTTTACTTTTTTTTCCCCCTCTCAGAGCAACCTCCAAGCGGTTGGTGCCCTGGGGCCTTGCAAGACCCTAAATCTGTCATATTTAGTAATAAACAATAAAGTTTAGCTTATCTGTATAGCGTATACATGCCTCAGACCTACAAATGCCCTCTATGATTATGCCGTTGAATTATGCATGAATTATGAATTATGCATTATGAAATAATATGTTCTGACAAATCTGAACCCCAAACTATCTCTGAAGAAAAGTACAGCAGTGATTGTTTCTGCATAACCTGCTGTTCACCAGAACCTGTTCATCTGGAAAAGGTAATGATGATTATAATGGTAACGAATATGACAATTATAATGTCAATGATAATAATAATGTCAATGACGGTATGAGCAATTTTGACGATGATGACCAAAACAGAAGTGTATAGCTTCTGACATAAGGGCACGAGAAAGTGAATGACAGAGAGGACCAATGCCCTGACAGGAGCCGCTGGTGATCACATGCCGATTACATTTATGAGTCTGAACTGCTGTTCAAGCGTGTGTGCACTGTTATGGAAAATCTTTTGGCATTCATTAACATGTTTAACCATGCATGCAGGCACTCTGCATCCCTTCTCTCTCGCACACACCAGGAGTTTTCCACACTCTGTCACAGCGGAGTTCAGCACGGAAAGAGTGCAAGCGATTCAGTTAGATACTAGGTTTTTTTTTTTACTCTGTGCACAAAAACACAACCAATAACACCATAAATGTGAGAAATATCACTTTTTAATGTGATAATCCCATGTGTTTTGGTGCAATATGCTCTTCCTCAAATTGAATTCCATAAAACATATGCTTCAATATTTTACCCTTTCAGCAATTTTGGCTTGTATGCTTGCTCTCACAAAAGAGAGAGAGAGGGGGGGAAAAAAGATATATATGAAAATATGCGATTTAACTGAAAAAAAGAAAAAAGAAATCTGAGCCAGGTGCTGGGTAACACAATGGCTTTAGTAATTTGACTTATGAAAATTTATTTATTTCATTTTCATTATTTGTGAAAAATGCTAGGTGCCAGCATTAGTAAATGCATTGTGACAGCAGAGGTTACCTTGAACGAGCAGGCAGACCTGGTGGCTGTATGTCTTCATTTAACCAAGTATCTGCACATGCCAAGGAAAAAAAATGAAACATAAAGTGAGACAGGGATCGAGAGAGAAAAGTTATTCTCTGTGTCCAGCCCGTAGGGAAAAAGAGGAGCTAATGATCTTGGCCTTGGTGATTGTTGTCTCATTCTCAGAATAGAGCGTGTAACGTGTGTGTGTGTGTGTGTGTTTGAATTCATATATAACGCAGGGTGGTCCTCTGAACCCAGATGTTTCATTACCAGTGAGATTACATTCGGGTTGACCGGCTGTGATGAATAGACCCTACAACTCTATATATAGCACTACATAAGTAAAGTGGGCCAGTCAGTCATCAAAGTGTGTGTGCACAAAGAAGCTTTACTCTAATACCTGCATAGAGAAGAAGTCAAAAGGAAAAGATATGTTTGTTTCATTCATAAGGGCAAATATATCCTTCTTGCAATGTTAGGCACAGCTGCGCACAATAACAAATGTGATGTGTTTTCAGGGGATGAAGCAACACAGCAATGCAGGACAACTGCCTGTTCACTGACATTTTGATGCATATTCTACATAAAAATGGAAAATGTTAAAATTGCCAGAAAAACCTATAAACACACTATATATATATATATATATATATATACACACTGTATATACAGTTCATACATACAGACAAACACACAAACATACACATTTGTACAGCCATCTTTGTAGGGATTTCTATTGTTTTTATACTAACAATATACCAATATATTAATATTATATATAATATAATATAATAACAATATTTTCTATCCACTAAAAACCCACATTTGTTGTGCATTATTAGTTTTTAGTAATTGTATTTATTATTTTTATTAGTATTTTTAATACTTAGTGAGATATTTTACTATCTTTGTGGGTCCATTTGGTCCACACAATGTAGCAAAACCTGACTTCCCAGACATGGAATACATGCGTATGTATGTTTTGCAAGCAAAAACAAATCAGAGACTTGTTGCTAATTGCAATGTCATATACATAAACTAAATAACAATATATAATTAAAAATACATATTGAATCACTGAACTAATAATAAAAAATATATTGTAATTCAATATAATATCAATACTACAATATTTTGTGAATATCATAATAAAATTAACAAATATTTAAAAATTATATGAATTATATCATATACAAAAATATAGTTCGTCTAGTGCTTTCAAATGATTAATCGATGCTAAACACATTTTGTTTACATTATATATATATATATATATATATATACACTATATTACCAAAAGTATTCGCTCACCTGCCTTTACTCATTCTATGAA
>JAUMHR010000305.1:2424120-2447921 GCA_032361145.1 Enteromius fasciolatus
AGTGATTAATCATGATTAATCCACTGAAAATCCTGATTAATTTGATTAAAAATTTTAATCATTTGACAGCCCTAGTTAATATAGAAAAGTGTATCTGGCTGCCAGATGGTGTAGTTGCAGTACGGCATTGACCAGCAGGGGCTAAATTGGCCAAGCTAACCTGACATACCTTGAGCCTGTGGCAGTTCTAGACCAGAATAAACTACAAACCAGACTTAATGCCTTAAGAAAAACGTCTGGCTACACAATACTACTCTTTTGCAAACTTATTTTAATATGACTATGTGGCTTGTATGGGTAAAATAGTGGCCTCCTCACCTGAACCCCAAGTCAAGAGAGGTAACAGCTTCCTGTCACAGATGGAAACACACTGCCATCACTCATCAGTCCTCATATCAGAGCACAGGAAGTGTCCAGCTGCAGGATTCTGTGTAAAGACTGGCAATTCTCTCAGCTAGCCTCATCTACTCAGCTTGTCTTTAATCTCTAGAAGAGAGAGAGAGAAAGAGAGAGTGAGAGAGTGAAAGAGCGCTTTATGGATCCTTTCAATGGCCCCGCTGTCTTGACCAAACATATCCCCGATGCCCCTGCTATTACTATTATGATGTACAGCTGTCAGGAACAGTGATCTGCACACACACAAAATCCCTTTAGCTTGGAGGCATACAGTAGATACTGTACACAACAGCACATCCAAGCACAATAATAAGTGGCTAATGATGTCTCCTTTATTTATCGGCTTTTTGACGGTGCTTTCATTACAGGAACTGACATCTGGCAAAGTGGTAGAGCAGCAGTCCGAATGAAAGAGAAGTTTTCTGTGGCCATGGCAACAGCTACTGGCGAAGTGAAAAGCATCAAAGGACAAAACGCCAAGGAAGTTCACGCACATTCACACACAGAGGGCGATCGGTTTAGGCCCCATTCAAAGCATCCTGTCCCTAGCCTTTATAATGGAGAGCAGATCTGCAATGGAGAGAAAAGAACACAGGGATAATCTGGGTTTTTTTACTGGGAAAAATGACACAGGAGGAATGTAAACGCGATATCAACCAAGCTTTAATAACCCCAGACAGGGTCTTATAACGCTGGGTTGCTGGTGTTAATCAGTTAAGTGCACTGTTGCCCTCTGGGCCTTGAAGACGGACCTCATCAGCTCAATCAAACACCCTGGCATGGCTCTGGTCCATTTGGATCCATCTCAGACCTAAAACAAAATCATTCAATAGACTTTTGGACATCTGAGAGTCAGGCTATAGAGGAGCTGAGGCACCAATCAATGACCAAGCGAAACCTTGGCAGAAAACAACTATTCATTTAGTGTCTCTCAGCTCTACATTGTTATTACTGCTGGAATAAAGAGAACGCTTTTCAGTTATGTAAAATTGTATTTTTTGCTAGTGTTATTTATAGGAAAATGTGAGAAATTATAGAAAATATGGGGGGAAAGGAGAGAAGGAAAAGATTATTCGGACAAACTGGGTAGTGAATTTAACTTGAGCAAAAAATTTGAATAATTGAATAAAACATTCATGAAAAAGTACCATTTCCATCTCTTTCAAAGAGAACAAAGTTGCAATTTCCTAATAAACTGGCATTAAATATAATCATTTTCATATATAATAAATGACTTGTGTCGCAGAGTGAGTGGACGAAACACAATGAATGTGATCATTGCTTTCATGGATGCCTGCTGTTTAGGAACACAGTTGCGAAATACTTTGATGACAGATTTTTCTCATTTTAGCATGACCATAACAACATTTAAGATTCTATGCAACAAGATCGGTCCACTGGTTAGTCATATTATGCCATCCCATCAAACAAAGTCAAGACTTTTTTGACGTGCATGGATCAAAAGTGTATTTTTTCCCCCCAAAATTGTGTGATTCCATCAGTAGGTTCTGATGCGATACTTCAAAATGTGCACTAAAACAGGGTTTTAATGGAGCATCTACATTATTTCAGAAAGACTGTTTTATAAAAATGAACTCCACAACAGTGTCACAGCTAATTACAATGTAAGAAGCGCTGGGTTTGGGGAGATGATGGATACCATATATAGATGGTAAATTTGTTCAAATGAATGAAATGATTGAAATGATGATTGCAAAATGTGACAATAATGTACGATTATGAAAGCATATAAGCCCAATGTCTCACAGCACATGCATTAACCACTAGGCCTGTGTGAATTTCTTTATTCTGCAGAGAGCAAAAGGAAACATTTTTTGTGTTCTTTTCTATTAAATTAGAATGAATAGGATTCAAATTAGAGCCATTATTTACAGAACTTTTTTTGACATCTGCCCAAGCTCTCTTTGGCATTATTGAGAAAAGTAGTGCTGTCTGATTCATGAATGAGTCAGTTATTTCAATGAATCAGAACATGTAGCCTGAATAATTCATTCACTGATCTAGTTCTTGAGTATTCTAAATAATCTCAAAAGTTCATAATTCAGTTTGAATTACAGTTCAGCAAATACTACCAGCGTACAGCACATAATCTCAAAACTGTAACCACAACACAAAGCCGCTACTTCGAAAAAACACACAAAGCTGCAGTTTGCAGTAGCAGAGGCTGAAGGACACCACTGGCATCAGTGCTTCTTCCCAGGATGTAGATTGAGTAACATTAGCTCTCTGTCATCTCCCCAGCCGAGCCTGTTGTCACAGGTGATTGATTGGCAGTTAAATCTCCATGTATGCGCATGCAAGATGAGCTGTAGTGAATGCATTATACAGTATCTCGTATGTCAATGTAATCTTTAGAAAGCATTACTTGCATATGCATCAGGCAAGCTTCAGATCTATGACTTTAGGACAGCAGAAAAACACTAAACAATGAATGACTTTCACACAGAGTCACACGAACACAAATGATAAGAACAGAAAGAGTAGCTCTTCACCTAAAGGGCACAGAGTCTGTAGAAACGAGGGTAACTCGCTTGCAAGGAGGATCGAGCTCTTGAGAGGAATTTTCTGTAATATTATGAGCCTTTGGAAAAGGGCACCGTATTCTATCCATTGACTGGGTGCTCTTGGATATCTGTGATAAACTGTTGTAACCTCTATGAGCAGTTTCCAAAAGCAGTGCTAAACTCCTACTACATGACCTTTTCCTGAAGGCCAAACATCACATCTGTAGATACACAGAAGCCATTATGACGCTAATAATGTGCCTCTGAAACAGACGAGTCAAAGAAAGCTCACCCTCGATTTACCGCCTCGCCTCTGGGAGCAAATAAATGATGTCAGTTTATCTATCAATTTGTTAGACACTTGTTGAGGAACAATGCTATGATGGAGCCCAGTGAATTATCTGGGAGGCTTTCAAGAAGGTTTAACAACATTAAAACAATCTTTTCAGCAGCTATCTTATGGGGTTTTTCGTGTCATACATTTCTTGGCCTTTCCGCTAACGCAACCTCCGCTTCCATCTGGACTGGTGCTTTTTCTGCTGATAATCTCAAACAATCACAAGAATCTTCCTCCAACATCCCCCACCCTCAAACACACTGCTTCTGCCAGAGAGTCCATTCTGCTTATTAAAGTTCAAAGCCAGCAGGACGCCCATGCACTGTTTAAGAACACGTCGCCTGTAAAAAAGAATAAATTACTGCTGGTAGATCACTTAACTCTGTTGTTTTTAATGCTGTTAGATGGAGATGCTAAAGCACAGAGGCACGACTGGGTCAGTGCGCTTTCTACATTCCAGGAGAGATGGGCGCTTCAGTACTAGCGGCTTTAAAGAGTGTTTCAAAAAATAAACTCTAATTTGCTGAGCTGGTCAAACATTTTGAAGTATATTTACTGTAATATCAGAAGGTTAATGTTCATATACTTTAAGTTCAAATAGAGGTTGTGTGTGTAATTTAGAGCAAAGGCTCTAAGCTAATTTAAGCATGCTCTTTAAATGCTCTTTTATTAATTTTATTAAAATATTTACACTCATTTCTTATGGTCACTTAAAGGGTAATTAACTTGTACAAGCTAACTTTAGTGCTAGGGCACTAAAAATCTGTTATTTCACATTTCAAGTGAAGAATCAGGTGTCTAGAGGAAAAGATGAAGATGGTGGGACAATAAATAAATACTACATAATATAGGGTGACCATATGTGCCATTTTCCCCGGACGCATCCTGGCCAGGATTTTTATAAGGATATAGGTTTTGGTTTGTGTGTGCATTTTGTTTTAAAACGTACAATTCAATGCAATATAGAAATCCTGCCCAGGATGCTTCTGGAGAAAAATGGCATGAATGGTCATTCTAATATAATAGTATCAAATAGCAGTTTATTTAAGATTCAAGATTCATTTATACTGTTTATGTTTAATATGTCACATTATAATGTCTCAATGCTAGACAGAGTTGCCCCAAAAACTGGTGTCAGAGTGATTTTTTCAAGTTTTAGATGAACAATCTCCATAACTAATTTAGTTTTTAAGTGTGGTAAGGTGGGTGACGTAATTCCATTTTATTGGCATATGATCACCCACCTTTTAGCCTATCAGAGGTGTCTCTGCTGGTATTTAAGGCTGGAGTTAGGTTACCTGGTGTGCGTCACGACCGGGACCGTCCACACAGAGTGCGCTGGTGCAGACGGTGTGTAATTTTTGGTTGGCGGCAGTTTGTTTAATGGAGATACGGGCATGTAGATTTTAAATGTACATGTCTTTTTCTCCCAGTGCATTTGAATGTTTTACTGACGCCTGGTTGGACCACAGACTGTCCACTACATGTCATGTAGGTGCTTGATTTTTATTACATGCTGTCGTTTTAATTTTTCGTCGGGTGATAATCGTTTGTTTTAACTCTCAGCAGTTGAATCATGAATGCCTTCCTGCACAGTAATATGTGAGGTGTGAGCTACTATACACTTCGTGTGGTCTGATGAGCTGTTATTGGTAAGTGTAATCAACCTGTTGCCTTTATATTTAACTACATTCTTTTTTTCTTAGAAAGCTAAGTTTGGTGTTGTCATCGCGGAAGTGTTTATACCCGTCATTAAAGGAGGACGCACTGCTGTTTTTCCTATGGTTTCTTGTATTGTTTTTCGGCTACGTTTTCATCTTTGAATATTAATCGTTGTCCAACGGAATCTCAGTTTTATTTGATCACTGAATCTATGGATGGCATTGAGTTGCTCTATTTTTAAAGGGCTGGTTGACATCTGAGATATTGTTTATACCATTGCTGGTGCGGCGATAGGTGTTCCCTTTGTCGCTGTTGGAGACTTTAAGACTTGCTTCAGTGAGCGTTTGGACTATTTTTTTTTTTTATAGGCTTTGGTTCTAGTATTCTGTTTGTGTATATTTATTTTATTTTTTGTAGTTTAAGTTTTTGATGTAACTGTTTCTTTACAGATGTATGTTAATTTGATGGAAATATTTATTTTATTGTATTTGATTTAATCCATTTTGTTTGCTTTTGGTGTATTTTAGGCACTGGCCTGCGGCTAGGAGGCTAACTACCTACAGTAGCTTGGAGTACTGGTGGTGGTGTAATCGCGTGGTGTGTGGGTTACACAGATTCACAGATCGGGTTTTCATTTCATCTAGCCTGCCGTTGGAAAGCCTGTGCCTTTCATTTAATTTTGTTTTCTTGTTGTTTCTCTCTAAATTTATACTTTATTTTGTCCAGAACACAGAGCTCTTCATCTTGTAACATCCAGTGTTTGATTATGACCTAACATTCAACATTGACTGCCGTTTTTGAGTATTTTAATTATTTATTGTGAAATAAAGTGCTTTTGTACATCGTTCACACGTCTCTGATTAATTCAGCCTACAGGACCTGCGCCCTTAAATTGTGTTAGTTCCCCGTTTTACGGGGGTTGGCGTAGTCGGATTGCATTTGGGTGTGCTCAAACATGATTATAACATTTTCCCCTTTCTTAATACTGCCACATAAGGAAAAAGCTTACAAAAAACAGGCAAGAAATGAATACTTTTATTCAGAAAGCATGCACTGAACTGTAGTGAGAGCAAAAAAAAATGATGTGTGTATATATATACATTAACCTTCTAATGAACACAAAAGCATAATGATTATGGTCAAAACATTTTTAATAGTAATAATGGATATGCCACTAATTTCTAAGAGCTAGAAATAATAATTTTTTGCAAAATGTTTTTAAGTATTTGTGTTTTAAAATAAATGCCACAAGATTTTATATTTTGTTACATAATGCAGAGACATTTATACATTTTTAAAATGTACCCATATACTGTGAAAATGTTTTTGAGACCACTTGTAAACTTAACACTATTTATAGAAAGAGAAATACACAGCTGAGTCAAAAGTGAAACAAAAACCTCTGAATAACCTGCAAGGAATATGATTTTTTTTTTTTTATTCGCCAAATCCAGGGAGTAAAAAGTGGCTTGAAAGAACAAAACGGATCTCCAGACAAATGTCATCAGTACAGCCACCTAGAGACCACTTTCCTTTACTTATGAAACACAGTTTCAGCTTCCTCAGCTTGAGGACAATTTCCTCCAACCTGTTTATTTTTAAAGAGTCTATTCAGTACACTTCACCGTTTATAGACTTTTACTTGTTCATTTCCAAATGTTACCAACTGCTGCTTCTCATGTTTTTTATGATTTGGAAGCACAATAAATTCTCAAATGTCTATTCTGACTGAACATGTTTGGCTGCACAAATCATTTTTGGCTATAATGATTTAATTAAAAAAAACTAAATGTGTTCTACATAAACCCAAGGTGATTCGATAAGTGCCACTGTATAACTGCTGGACATGCTTTATATAGTGGATCTGAATAGGCAACATGGTGTTCAGAATAATAAGTAGAGCTTTGTTCATGACATTTCAATGTAACACAAAGCAGAACACCAATGTTCTACCTACTAACATTCTCTGCAAAAAACAACAACACATAACACATGCTACAACATGGTGTCAAATAATAAAGAAACCTGCCCTGCTGTCTGAGTCACAACCTCTACATAAGAGATATGGACGTTCCTGCCTCCTCATTCTCCTTCCATATTTACTTAAGAGTCTTTCTTTGATTTTCATTCTATTTTTTGTCTCTCTGCCGCACTGTCATTTGTCTCTTATGATCCCATCTATTTTCTTCCAGATATACACAAATATTATTCACGAATCAAAGGACATACACACTCGTGCACACAAACACTTACACAGCACATTCATATATCATGTTAAAGCTCATTTGCTGTCTCTCATTTTCACTCTAATGATCGTTCTTGGCCTGGCTGCTGTGTTTGGTAAATGTAAGCCTGGAAACTCAAAGAATGATCCACTGAAATATGAGCTGGTACATATCATTCTGTTTCAATCATGCATGCCAATCACTTTAAACTATACGGCCAAAAAAACAAGTTTATTTTTACTAATATGCTGTAGGTGGTGAGAGACAGAGTTGGGCAAGATTTGGAAATTGTATTCTTGACAGAGAAAAATCTCATAATGATGTACATACACACACACACACACTCACAAGTTCAAATATGGAAGATGAAGCTATATAAAATTCAATCATAATTTAGCATGGTGATCGATATGACAATGTTAATGTATTTGGTTTTGGCGGAATAGATCTGTTCTGCTGCTGGTGTTGGTTATTGTAGTAGTGGATTATTGCTGCTGCTGGAAGCAAGTACAGGAGCTTACAACTGCCAAAACATACAGTGATACGGTGCAGTGAGTATTTAAGACTGCTGCAAAATAGCATATAAAATAACAAATAGCAGATCTATACAGGAAGAGCTGGGGATGGTGGAGGGTTAAGAGAAATCTTAAGTGAATCTCAAGCTGTTTATTCTCCAAATATCAGTTACGTTAACAACCTGTCAGCCTGCACTATCTAGAGTTTTTTGACTGAACAATATATTTAATTACAAATATGCAGTACTGATAAGCATTCATTTTAAATCCATTTTTAAAAATTCAATCACATTTGCCTCTGTTAATAGGAACATTTTTATTCTAAACTGTGAAAGAATTGTTTAAACAAAAAAAGTACTCACCCTCAGGACATCCAATATGTAGTTATGTGTGCTTCTTATGGTATGTTCACACCAGATGCAACTTGCGTGAATAAATCGCGCTATTCACGCATAGCTGGACACTTTAACATTTTGAGTTTACTCGCTTCATTCATGCGTAAAAATTAATTTAACAACAGACACAAATTCGCGTCATGACAGGGGCTTCTGCCAGGAGGCTCCGGTCTCGTGCATTGGTGGAGAAACAAATTTTATAACTACAAATTTTGTAGTTTCGGAATTCTTCCTCCGCTTGTTACGTAGTAATGATGTCACTACTAGAGCACGCTCCTGATTGGTTAACCCGATCATGCCGCTTAATTCGTAAATCACTCGCGCTTAAAACGCTTCATTCGCGTCTGGTGTGAACGCAGCATAAGAGGTTTGGATTTGGAAGAATTTGGCCTTACAGCAGATATGATTTATCAATTTTAAAAAAGATGTAATTCATGGTGCATTCTAACCTACCATAAATAGTCTTATTATGTGCAACATATTTTCACCAGAAATAAATGCTAAGTATAGAATTATTTGGGTGTCAGATTGAGTTGTTTCTTTCAACTTTATTTAACTGTAATTTCCTCTTCCATTAATTTCAGTCTAATTCTACTCAAATTCCAAACTGTGAATTGAAAAGCAGCCAATCTCTAATGATGTTTACATACTTGCATTATATCAGTAGATCAAATTCAGGGAAACTGGACTGTTCTTGTAAGATTTATGAACATTTTGATTCCTACAAATGGAGTGCCAGGTTGAAATTAAGCCAGTAACATCTATTAGAGCAGCTTAGAGTGACTGTGTCATCAATTACTAATAGATTTTGTTACTTCGTGTGAGAAGATGATGTGTCACTTCCTGTCTGAAACATCTCTTTTCCACAGCTTTGAGAGTTTGTGCTGTCTGCAGGAAGCGATCAAAGAGCTCATAGAGGGAGACTGATCTGTAAAGTGCGGCAGAATTTATGCTAATATATGCGGTGGTAAAATAATCTGATGACTCGATGACTCTTCAAAGCAAGAATGCTAACCTTAGACACATGACGCTCTGGCAGTGCAGATAAAGCACATATAAAGACATTTAAACATATTTCACTTTGTGTTTAGAATAAGATGTAGAATATGAACTGATTTCTAGAACTGCGTGGTCCTTAAAAATAGTGGAGTCTTGTGACGTGAAACACGAAAGAGCATAGAACACTTTGATTAAAGTCTCTTGTCTGTGCTAAAAATATATTTTTAACCCAACACATTCAATATTTATGGACTATACACTAACAATAGATTTAAGTTTTCAAGCAAGATTTCTCTAATTACATTTTACAGAGTAAGTGCAATTAAATAGGTTGACAATTATGGTTCATTTGCTCAGGTAAATGTATAATCAGCACAGGTGTAAATTACCTAATTAATTACACCGGAATAATATTCCTTTGTGAACATGACACTATTCTGATAAGAGTAAACCTACAGAGGAATGTATTTTTAATACCTCTCTAATTATTCACAAATGCAGCCTAAATGCAGCTTTGACAATAGCTCAAACCATTTATTCACAGAACAAAATCACTATAAATATTTAGGAACTGTTGTTTCCATTCTATAGCATGTAAAGCAGGTCAGAGCAAAATTATAGTGCACCATATTACCTAAAACATGGCTTTCTACAGTATATGCTAATACTCAACACTTTTACTGCTGATGCTGTTAATCTTATTTATTTATTTTTTTATACCACTGATGTTTTTTTTTATTTCTAATGTGGCACAGAATAGTTGTTCTCTTGCCATCTGAAACTGGCTTACAAAACCCATCATATATTCCACAATAAAGGGTCTTTGTTCCACAGGCTTAATTATTCAGTGTGGATTCATCTGGCAATAAGACAAAGGAGACTGCAAAAACATCTGCTATGCTAACGAGGTTTTACCTTCACACTATGCTTGATTTACTCAATCCATTATTTTAACCTAAATTTGATATTTAGAATTTGCATTACACTGTGGCTTATTAAATGGACCATGAATCTAAGGGAAGAAAACTGAGAATAGCATAGAATTCTCTGAAGAACAAGGGATTTTTTTAGTACACTGGCAGGCGCACTGATGTTTATGTGCCAGCTGTATATACGTAGACACAAGACAGTGGGTGTAGCACAACAGGACAAGCCACCTTATTCGTTTTTATTGGTTGCCACAACTCTTCTCGTCAAACAGCTGATCTATGAATTTACTTTAAGGGGTACTTCTTTTTCTTTTTTTAGTTTGTCAGCAGAGTTCTTGAGATGGCGCTTTCTTGTGAACTCTGCTGTAAAATGCCTGTGTGTGCGCATGTAGGCCTATATGTGCATGTTGAGGTCATCTGCCAGCTTGTACAAGTCCTTTCATTTTATTTCTCCTGGCATTGTATAACCTCCAAGCCACAAAAACCCTTGTCACCTGAGGATTAACTCTTTAGATGTGCAAATATACAGTACAATACAGTGGGTATCATACACGATTTATTGAGTCAGCTGTTTTGCTGGCATGCTGCTTAGCATTACTAGGTGGTAATCCATTACAGTACAGTAGGTCTCTGTCAGGAGCCTATGAAAAAATAGACACTAAGGTGTAGTTTGGGAAAAGTTTATCACAGACAACTGCAAAGCTAATGTACAGTATTTGCTGTTATGGTGCTGATCAATTAAAACTGATTTTACTGTTATTTTAGAAATATTGCAAAACAAAATACAAGTTCTTGAGTCTAATTAGGTGATATCTGTTCTTTTATTTCTGTTTGTCTTTTATATTTCCATCCGTGACTTTAATTTTCCATCTGCATGCTGACTATTAAGGTTGAAACTAACCAATTTTATTCTGGTGATAAAAAGATGCTTTTTACTGATTCAGATTCCCCTGAAATAACCAAAGGAGACAAAGCTTAAGAGCTATTATAAGTGTTATGGTGGTTGATAGAAACAATAATGAGTTGTTTTTATGGTGCATTCTAACCTACAGTAAACAACATGTTTTTTGCTGAAAATATATTTCAGATACTGTATGCTAATAACATGTTGTAGACAATGCAATCTGAACATTTTTTTATTATTATTACAAATATATATATTTAGACCTTCAAATGGCAAAAGTTATTACAAAATGCACTTCATGTAAATAGACCTATAATTTTGCCTTATGGGAAATGAGCTGTATAGTTTATGCATGTAATTACCTGGCTAAAATTTCCATCATTTTATTTTTTAAATCATACCAAGCAGCTCTTTTCATTTAGCATATTTTGCTGACACATGCCTATTACGGATAACGCATGAAAAACATCATGTCAATTGCAGAGCTGTGAAGCAGTCACATTTCCCACAATGACTCTATCAGTCAGAACACCTGCTATGATATATGAGCCCAGATTTCTGTTCGTAATGGGGTTCAATGACACAGGAAAAATGTGTATATGCAATATGGAGCATGTCTTGGATGTGCCAAGTTACTTATGGGGTCTTCACTAATGTAGCTCACATCTCTTATGTTTTTTGGCTTTGTTGTTGTAATGTGAAGGACACAGGGGTGATTTTCTGTTGACAGACTGCCAACACTGCTGGAGAGGCTGGGAGAGCGCGGTTCGGTGTCTACTAACCTTTCCCCTCGTGGCCTTGCTCGGAGAGAACGTAGTAATGTGACATTATTCTCTCCCCAGATCCTGCCTCAGACGAAACTAGGAAGCAATCCAGACCCCCTGGACAACTCCACTTCAGAGGCCCTGATCCAGCAGATCAGTGGGAAGTGAGAAACGTAGAGAGGCACTAATGTATTTCTGCTGGCCTGGATTTAGTCAGTTGGTTTTAGAACGCAGTTGATGAAGCAGATTTCTTGTTTTCTTCCTAATGGAATTTTACACCACCGGATCAGAATCAATTATACTTTAAAAAAAAAAAACAAGACGTTTCTAAGATCCATCTTTTAAAAAGGTGTACAATTGATGCACTCAAGACTAGCTGGGCTTGGAAACTTCTCAAGAACAGTGAGGGGAAAAATAAATCATGGATCATCTAGGTAAAGACACAATTGTATTATGAATAAAGTGCATGCAAACTTTTAAATTGTGATTAATGAAAAACTACTAAAAACTGATTCAAAATGCAAATGAAAATTAAATAGTATATCGGTGATACTATAATAATTTTGCATGTTACGAAAAGGTATTATAAAATTTGCAACATGCCTAATAAGCATGCAACAATTTTCTTGAACCTGACATTTGGTCTCAAATTTGGTTTGTTTTGGAATAAATTATGCATACGGTTAATTAAAAAATAACATGACAGCAGACAGAAAGAGTAATTGCGCAATTTATTTTTATGTCACAGGGTGACACCAGCAGTTTTAGTGGCAGATGCTTCCACTGAAGTGTCCTTGTCAATGCTTTTAACTGGTGTTGTTTCTGCAGAGGTCATCACTCAACAGTACAGCAGGTACTTCTGCTGTACACCAGGGTCAAATAAGCACAGGAGAGAGGGTATATTGGTGACATCACACCATTAATAATAGTCTACAGCGAGTCCTTGGTAAAGTAAAATCTCAACTTTACCTAAAGGACAAAAAAGAAGCTACTTTATTTCACAGTAATAGCATCACATGAAATGGACACCATGTTCATCTAAAAGTACAGCAGGAGACCTGCCTAGACAGACCTATGATTATTCAGAAGATATGGACGTGGCTTAAAAACTCATCTTTCTTATCTAAATCCCATCCAACATTATAATTAAAAAGAGCTCGATCCGCCTATTATCCAAAGATGTTCTTCTGATAATTAATTCAATAGATAATTTGCGTCCTCCTGAGAAAGGAACCAAAACTTCTGAAACTATCTAAATCTCTCCGCGACCTTCTAAACTCCTCTCACAAGTCAAGATTATCATTAGTGACAGGCTTTTTGAAACGTGGGAATCAAAATAAAGTACCCAGAATCTTGCCCAAGTCCCCTAAGGATTGCGGTGGCAGGCGCCGTGAGAAGCTTCCACAGACTCTTTTAAGCGGAGCTGACAGGAAGTACTGTAATGAGAGAGGTGACTGTGCCACAGATATGCATCTCAGCGGCTGACAGCGGCCTGAGCCTTCCCATCTCTCAAAGTGGGAGGGGAGGGGATGACAGCAGAGAGCCATGCAATTTGAAGTGCCTCTCATCTGCATATTGATTGGGAATTTTATCACGCATCACTAATGAGCGAATGGCTTCGTTTTCCGAGATGATGATAATGTTGATCATCATCAAGGCTTCAGTCTGAGTTAATATTCAGCCTTCTACATCTATGACACTCAGCTCCATTCAATTAACATTTCACACGCTGGCTGCCAATCGACACCTCCGCTGTTTATTAGAAGAAATTCTCTAGATATGGTTGACTGTGCTGTAATTGCATCGATATGTCTCCAGTGTTGATACAACACATGAAAGACCATATTTCATCAGACTGTACTTGTGTTCTGTGAATTGCCGTAAGATCTAGTTAGCTTTTTTTTTTGTTGCCAGGCTCTAGACTGTCATCCTGTATAAGCATTGTATTAAAAGACAACTGGTGATCCCAAAGGAAGAGCATTAGCATGCATGATAAAGCCAGAAAGAATTTTAACACAGCCAGTAAGCATGTTTTGCAAGAACCAAAATTCTCATTGGCTGCTTCATTATATGTTTACATAAACCAATATACAAAAAGATACATATAAACAGTATATATATATATATATAAAAATTATATTTTACAGATACCATTAACTAGAGGTCGAACTGCACTGACTGATGATTTATTAATCAACTGATATCATACTGAATAAAAACAAACACTCCACGTAAAATAGTGCTAACAATTAGTTTTTGTTTTTAAATATAAATCAATATATTGATAATACCTTGATTTTTCAAGTTAGTTCATAGTGCATTAACGTATGATAACACATAGTCCACGCCTTTAAAAAATTAAGAAATTTTAAAAACGTATTAGTAAATGATTAAATTACTCTGACAATAAAGTCTTGTTTTTCAGTAAAATTATGCCAACATTTATCTTAGGGCTAATATTAAGTCTTGGCTATTGAGATTTATTTTCACCATTAGCAAATAGTTTCCCTTTCTTGCTTCAAAAGCATAAACTTACAAGTTTGTAAGCATTTATATCTATAACCAGATTAAAGATATATTTTCTGAAAATAAATCTTAATTTATTCCATAGTTTAGTTTTTCAAGTAAGTTGATCTTGTTTTAGTGGGAAAAAAAATACATAAATTCTGATGAAGTCAATTTATTTCTACATTGAAATGTTTAAGCAAAGCCACAAAGATGCTGTTAAAAATACATCTGAACTCTCTTGAAAAAACACAAACACGACTAAATTATTCACGTTCTTTTCTAGTGCAGAATATTAGATGTTTTGCTTTAATCATGACCAAAACAAATGGGATTTAGAATTATTGTGCAAATATTCTATGGCCAGCATGAAATACTGTACATTACCATTTTAAAAGGTTAAGCAGCACTCTGCAGAAATGCCTTAGGAGCTGGAAGTGCATTCAATGCTATATAATGATTTCCCAGTTTTTCCATTCTAGAATTTACGTTGTGGTCTTGAGGGACTGCATGAGTGCTAGTAAAATTGGCCATTTAACTAATTGGGCCAAACCAAGTGGGAAAAGAGGTCAAAATCAATTTCAAAACATGAATATAAATATATATTGGCAGTTTGTTCTAACCTTCATATTGACCCGTTAACTTAAAGTGCACTCTTCATTTTAAAATGCTGCTGACAACAAATATATTCCTGTAATGATCATTAGAGCGATGCAACTCAAAGTGAACTGTGAATATGCATTTTTGCCCAATACCCAAAAGGGGAGCGTATTTCTGAAAGCAGGAGAAACTTAAGAGTACTTTGGCGTTCTGCTACAGCAGTTCAGCCGGCTCCAGGCGGTTTATTGATGGTTCTTCAAACCGTGAGAGGAAGGCTTGCTTTTATCTCCTGGGGAGTTTAAACGAGCACTGGGGTTAAGTCATGCATTCACTCTTTCTCGAACACAGCGGAAATTTTCCATTCAAGATCCCAGTACATGGGGAGTCTTGTTTATAATCTGCCGCTTTGCTTGCACAATTTGTCAATGGCATCGGATGTCCATAGTATTGTGAAAATTATTCATTTTCTCAGTGTGAGGTTGCGCGCAATTGTACCTTATTTCCTGTCATTGCAGCCCCGTATTTCAATAAGAAAATAGAGAAAAAAACGGCACAATAGCATTAAGATGAGTGTGTTTTTCCCCATTATGTAAATGTCTCAGTTGATGTTATTTCACATCTGCTGATTCGCATGCCTTTTCCACACTGGATCAATTGCTGCGGAAGATTAATGCCACAATAAACAGCATATTGCACTTCGTCTCTCTTAAAACGATTTTCATTGACTTCATACCAAGCTAGAAATTAGTTTCAAATCCCTTTTAGCGTGTCAGGGCTGTCAAAAAAGTAACTGTGAACTCCATTAAAAAATTTAAACAATGAGTCAGAGGACAAATTTTTATGTAGCGTAAACTTATGACTCATATTTTCGCTCAATAATCAGCATTTGCATTTTATTTGATGCATAGCCCTTCTGGTGGATTACATTTCTGGCTCCATGGCTCCTCTTTTGTGCTCTTTGTTACATGGTTCGAAGAACTCCACAGGATACCTGGCAAACCAAGCTTGTCTTCATTCCTTTAAACCTTTGTCAGCTTTGTGCATGAGTCAATGTACACATATTTAGTATCGCATGAGGGAGGCGCTTCACAAAAAGAATGACCCCTTTAGGATGCCTTTTCTAGTTTCCATAAAGAGACCTCTTTTAAAAGTACTTTTACTTTAAAATCTTAGAAATTTAGGGCATTGTGCCATCTCATGCTAAATTAATATTATTTATAAGGTTAGTTCACCCCAAAATTATAATTATGTCATTAATTAAGACCTTTGTTCATCTTCGAAACACAAATAAAGATCTTTTTAATGAAATCTGTGAGCTATCTGAGTTTGGAACATGAGGGCACATACAAGTACATTTTAATTGGCAAATAAACCTTTCAAAGCTCTAGCTCTTATCAGCAACAAGTAAAAATCCTCAAAATCAAAGAAAGTCATAGTAAACGACAACAGAATTTTAATTTCCGGCTGAACTAACTCTTTTAAGTATTTTTTTGCACATTGAAGGAATAAAAGTGGCACCCATTTTGTAGAATGACCCAAAGGCAGAGAGAGCACAAAACCGAGGCAGCGATAAAGTTCTTTTTTGAAAAAGAAGCATTGGCCACATCAATAATAGATAGAGGAATGGCCAAAGGGCAATAGCAAAGCTGTTGCTCACTTAGAAAGGAAGACAGAAGAATGAGAGAGGAGGATCTGGAACTGCTCTCATTTTTATTAATAGAAGCCTATTAATTAACCCCAGAGGTGTTAAATATAGCCCAGACACTCTGTGCAGACAACAGGCAGTTGGCTCAGCTTGGGAGGGGAGAATTGTAGCGGTGAGATCTGTAACAAAGCCTGGAACAGCTGCGACTGCGACTGCACCTGAGCCCAGAGAACACCTACTGAACCTGCCACGTATCCATCAATTCAAAGCTGGAGGACTGCCCACCTCACCACTGGTCAAATGGACCAGAGGGGCTCGAACCAACCCCAGCATTTCCCTTTTGCCTGAATCGGTCTGAAAAGAGGGTGAGAGAGCAGGAAAATCTGTGATAAAGAGAGCGTTGAAGGGGAAATGAAGGTGCCAGATGGAGAGAGCAACAGATTGCTCACCTTGAATCACAGGTTTTCCATTAGCATTGCATCATTAGCATCATTACTTGGCAGATAGATTGCAGAATTGCATCTAATTATGTCCTGTAGCTGATATTTGTAATCAATAGCAATAACAAGGAGCGTGTGTTAAAAGAGTCACTTCCCTGAACTCTGCTGTGACTTCCATTCATAGTACAATGCTCACTTCATTAGTGGATGTTAACAGACAAAATAACTCTCAGATTTCCCTAACTCTGCTATTTCTACAGAGTGCATTCACTTGGTCTTTTTTTTAAATACACCAAACATCTACAGGATTTTACAGCATCTGTGTTTGAGACTAAGTGAGGTGTTTAACCTGATTCCCACTGACAAGCTCCAGTTCCAGACACAGAGTGGGCAGATGCGCTTGCACTCAGCTGTCAGGACCTCTGATGCCAACTCAATGGACTTCACCTGCCAGCCGACAGCCGGCAATATGTCCACTGACGCGATTCAACTATACCGTTATTAGCTTGGGAAACAGATGCATGCTTTCTGTAGTGTTAGTTAGTGTTAATGTGGAAATGACAGCTGCGGGTGACTGTCAGATCGTTCAGTGGTGTGTGGGATTTGAATTCGGGCTGGAAATTTTAGATTCTTTGGGATTTGCGGTGTGCAAAATAGAGTTAAAGCAACAAATGCAATATTTTGACACCACAAAAATGTCTTATTGAAATGTTGGAATTAATGCCTTTAAGTTATTGTGCATAACTGAGAATTGTCTAGAAAGAAGATCTAATTTACCTCAAAACAAGCAAGCAATCAAACAAGTAGCTAAATACATTTTATTAGCAATAATAAAGTAAAAGCATGCTTTTGATATTCAAATTACACACAAATTTGAATATGCCATTGAATAGAAATACTTTGCTAGACTTTTAATACATGTAATGGTATTCAATACAAAACTACCATTTTTGTATTTATCAAATATACTGCCAAAGTTTTTAATCTATAGTTTTGTTCTGTCACATTACTATGTTCCAGTCTGGACATCAGAAAGCTGTAGACTACCTGCCCATTAAAGATTGTCAGTTAAGTAGGAATAGCAGTGATTTAACTTGTTCAGGCTTGCTTGTTTCTATGTGGTTGCATTACATCTGCTGCTTGTTCAAACAACATCATGCTTTAATAGGCAATGAGTTCTGGAAGCAAATCTGGCAACCCACAGCTGTGTTCACTCACTTTTTGTAAATCCAATGTTCAAAGTTCCAGAAATATAATAAAACTGCAGTGTTGAGATTTTGTCAGGTTCAGCACAACAATACACACTCTGACAAGCACTAATTATCACCCAGGTGGTTCCATATGAAAGCGCTACTTAGCCTACATAAATCCACCATTTACTTAAACAATTCAGAATAGCAGCATCTACCTTTGTACATATTGTATAATCATAACACAAGTGTCCTCTTGGTTCGTTTCACATTCCCAATTAGAGGCCGGATGCATTAAGTAAGACATTTTACATCATGACATGTGGCTAAAGCAAAGGCACTGAGCAAAGAGAATAATCAATGGAGCTGTCAGGCAGAACAGCAGGAATCCACTGACCTGGGATCTGCTGCATGATGCACACAAGCCTGCTGCTAATGAGAGAGGCTCGACAGCACTTGTGCTTGGTTCAGATGACTGCTGTTTGGAGAGGAAGGTGAGAATGAAGGGGAGAAACATGAGCGCAGACTGACCTATAGCAGAGAGGTGAAGGCCTGTCACCACTCATTAGGGTAAGACAGGACCTCTCCTCCAAAAGAACTAGGAGTGAATCTTCAAAAAAAAAAAGCAATGCTTTGAGTGTTAGCAGGTATTTGTAGAGGAAATGTGATATTGGGGCTTTTTGAGTGTTTGTTAGAAAAGATAAGAAATGGAAAAACTCTGAAAAGTAAAATGTTGGTGAAAACTGAAAAGGTGAGCATTAAGAAGTGTAACTAAACAAATAAAAATCCTAAAATAAAATCCTAAAATAAATAAAATTCACTATATACACATGTGGGTCAAAGATGTCAAGATGTCAGCATTGAAAGAAATTTACAAAAGTGATTTTATGGCCAGAAAGCTCATCAAATCTATTTTATGTATTCAGATAAGTTTGTAAAGAATAAAATGTTGAAATTTGATTGAAATTGTCATTAACACAATATTTATGTAAAAATTCAATCAACATGCTTATTCTGACTGCATATTAAAATGTAAAAAAATAGAGAATATTACATTTTATTGTGTTTTCTTAAAGAATATTACTGACAACCGGGCAAAATCTAGGATAGCGAAAAATAAAAAAAATGTAAAATTGCAATCAATAATTATTTGGGGAGAAAATTGAATTTACATTTCAGTGTGTGTCTTTTGTAAATCAGGGAAAAATCTATCATATTTATTTTTTGCTTAGAAAAAAAAAACTAAATTACAATTAATTTAAACAGAAAACTTTATTTTTGACCCATGTATGTATGTAAATTTGAAATTTGAATATGCCATTGAATAGAAATACTTTGCTAGACTTTTAATACATGTACTGGTATTCAATACAAAATTACTATTTTTTTATTTATCAAATATACTGCCAAAGTTTTTAATCTATACTTTTGTTCTGTCAGGGAAAAATCTATCATATTTATTTTTTGCTTAGGAAAAAAAAACTAAATTACAATTAATTTAAACAGATTTTTTTTTTATCTTTGACCCATGTATGTATGTACATAAATTGAAAAAAAAACTACTTTTAAAATTCTGTTAAATATGTATTAAAAAACAATAGCCTTAAGGAAACACATTTTGTTAAAACCATCAAATGCCTTAAAGGAACAGTTGACCCAAAAATGAAAATTCTGAACTGTTCCTTTAAAATCTGAAAATGCACAACAAAGTGCAAGAAATGATATTATAAAACAAACATTAAATTCATTTTGGGTAATAGCACATAGGTGAGTAGGTGAGAGAGAGGGGGATGAAATGGAAACAGACGGAAATCCTAAACTGCTGCAGAGGAAAGATAGCGCTGAGCTGTCTTTCTCTAATTGCCTTTCTTGCCTGCCGTTCTCTGCACAGGTCTGGCATGAAGAAGCTCTCATTATACACCTGCACCTTTGGCAGCCTCATTACGAGTCCTTCGCCAGCCGTCTGTTCTGCCCGGTGTGATCACGGTATGATCCGGCTATAAAATCACTCTCCCTTTCACCCCCTCCCCACCATGTCCAGCATACAGGTGACAGACATAGCAGCAGTTTGACCATGTTTTTATTCCCAGTTTAGGATGATTCATTCGACTTAACTGGTACATTCCATGAATAATACACTTTGGTGTCCCATGAATAATCCTATGCTGTTATACTGAGAGAACTATACAGTATGTTTGATAAAATGTTACTTAACAGAAAATATATAACATTAAGCTAGTTTACAATGAACTCAGTTTATAGTGTTGACTGCTTAGCTTTCAGCGTGACCTGCAGCACTAGTAATAATAATTTTTTTCTTTGATTTTTGAGAATTCTCTGGTTGTCTAAAACTACAAATCAACATTTTGTCATATTTGCAATCCTGTTATGCATTCTTTACTTTATTTTATTTGCATGTTATAGCTCAATTAAAAGCAAAAACAAATAAAACAGCTAATAATATTAAATATTAAATATATTTAATATTGGGTTTGGCCTCTTTTAGTTTGGCCTCTTTCCACTTTTTATGGATTTACCATATTCTTGGAAAGTGACTCAACAAGGTGGGAAACTGTGTGCGTTAGCAACAAACTTGGATTTCTGCCTTCCCGAGCTACACAAATAGAATTAATGGGATTTTGGTAATGAATGTCACAGAGAAAACAAAGAACATCCAGTAAGAATGCATGTCAAACCAGGTACAGTACAACCGTGTCAACAAACAAACAAGCCTCAAAGAAAACACCAATTCATGAGCAACCAGTGACAGATGGGAAACAGCCCCTGAAATCAATGTTGTCAGATTTTCTGTCATCCACTTCAAACTTTCACAAAAGTTTAGAAAGCCTGTTCCATCTGAATGGCTCATTTGTGAGCCCAGATGAAAAAAAAAAAAAAAATCTTTTGAAATATGCTGAAGTCTTGCGAGGTATATCGAGCTGGAGTGATCAGAGCATGTTTAGAGACAACTGCTATCTGTGATGATGTGACCGTTCTGAAAGCTCCTAGATTGATTGCGATAATCATGACAATGTTCATAGTTTGAAGTGCTCATGACAGACAACCTTAAAGTCTCCAGCTAAAATTGCTTATTAGATGTAACTGTATGACCACCTTTTGACTGGAGAATGATTCCATTCCATTAAACTTTTGTGGTTAAGGAGAAGGAATCGATAAAATTGCAATGCAGTGCTAAAGGTTGTAAAGCTCTTGCCTATTGATTGGAAATAGTCTGTGTCTGCAATCAATTGCTCTGGGATGTAAGTTGAACCACATCAACAAAGGCCAACACACGTTTCGACCCTGTTGTGCATTGACAGAGTGATTGCAGGTTCTGAAAAGGACAATAGCATAACAAGCTAGCAAAAAGGGAAAAAAAGTACAGTTGCCTCTTTTAACCACCTCAAACAAAATCTAGCTCAAGCAGAACTGTTAAATGTATTTCTAACCAATTTCGAGAGAAATTGAAATGCTACGCAGCTGCTAGCAATCAGCTAATCATCTCCGCCTCCGATGCTAACCAATCGATCCACCAAATTCTACTATAAATAAGCCAGCTTCCTTCCTTATCTCGCTTTTGCATTCCCTCCTCCTCCCCTTCTCCTCCATTCACTCCTTCCGGGGGGCACGCAGGGTTCGGCCCTCGTCCTAGCTAGGGCTAGAGTTTTTAGGGCTCGAGGTTCACCGAACCCTGGCTCGCCCCCGACAGCACGCCAAACTCGCTTTATAATATTGAGGAAGTGCGAACTCTTGAAATAAATGTCTGAGAGTTGAATGTTGAGTGATACAGTGAACAGATATCTCACAGTTTAGTCCAAAAAAATGTTCAATTAAAACAAAAGTAGTTTGCTACTTAAGAAATCACAAAGCTCTAGGCATATTTTAAATAACATATCTTGCCATGTCAAAAGTTTAGACACATCAGACTTAATCTGCCAATACGGCAGCCTTATAATAAAAATTGTCTTTCTTAGTGTCATACCCTGAGGCCATGCCATTAAAACTAGCGACTTTATAATGAGCTCTCAAATGACCCAAAGTATTGAAACACAGCTCCCTGCTCAGAGCAACACTTAGTCAATAAGGTCATTCCAACAAAATTTATCGTAATTAGCCATTGGCTGAAGAGCCTCAAGTGAACCTCATCTCCACAGGGAACAATGAAAGAAGCTCGGCACAGCAACACGAGCACATTACTTTTTCGTCTCGAGCCTTTCGCATGTACGGTATTATAGATTTAGCAAAGGCTTTTACCCATATCTGTTGTTAACACTTTAATCCCAACATGCAATATGCTTTGAAAGACTATGAATCAAAGTGAACTGAAAGTTTTATGTTGATTTACAGTTAGGGCAGCTTGTTAGCTTTTACTGCAAACAACTGTCAGGATTTCAATATTCAGTTTTAATTAATTTTCTGCCACTTGGTTAAATGTTAAAAAAGTCATAAAGAGATATGTTATAATTATGTTATAAAGAGATAAGCTAAGCTTGTGCCTTACACCTAATCATTCTGTAACTGCACTTTATAAATCAATACTGCACTTCAAAGTACAGAAATATACAAGTATTTTACAAACAATCAAGGGGGTGGGGTGTTTGCGATACCATTGTGGTGAGATGAATGGTTGTTATCTCTATAGCGAACTTTAATTATGAGTTGACAACCAGGCATGCACGGATATCAACACTCAGCATACAAAATTCAACAATGGTGGCAATCATAAGATAATTAGATTAGACATTTTTAGGTTTCAACCCCCTAACATTTCAAGCCACTAAACATGCCGCAAAAACAACTCCAGCAATGTAAACAGCTTAATACTGTATATAATTACGTAATTGCAACTTAATAATTTATTAAAACTGCAGTGCAAGCTTTTAGCATAAATGCAAGCCATAATTCATGTAAGACTATAAACGCTTCCTCCAGTAACCCCATCAAAGTTAAAGTCTTTGAGGCACATGAAATAAATGTTGTTTCTCAAGTACATTAGAGCAGCAATATCACACAAGCTAAAGTGCTGTTGATTAATACAATAGATTAAATAAGGAAAAACAAGTGCCCTGACCCGCTTTTATAAAGTGTGAAAATAATGTCTTATGCCACGCAAGAATTTAAGATTCAAAAATACCTTTACTAATTAAAAAATACAGTAGGTTGCCAACCAGAATGAAAGTTTTACCGCTACAGGTACCGCTGCCGCTGTGTCTGCAGGGTGCACTTGCAGCTATTGACTGTCGAGTGGCGTTTTAACCATAAGTTATTAAGAAAACGTATTTAGTTTGGAGACTTTGCGCCATCTGGCAGTAGATTTGTGAATGAGTTTAACACGCAACTGGATTAAAGCTAAATCCGTGGCTCTGCGGCGGCCGTACACAGGGCGGTAATAGTCATTTTGGTTGGCCACCTACTGTAGCTCAAACTAGTAGCAACAACGATTTTGGGAAGTTATGCAGCAACAAGGAGAAACAGAGTATGATTGTGTGATATTGCTTTTATAAAACAGTTCAATAAACTTAATAAAGTTGAATAACTTACAGTTTTGATGCAGTATTGCCTGTTGAAAAAGATAAAAAAACTCAGTAGATATCTCAAGTAGAAGTGTGGTGTTTACTTCTGGAATGGTATGAACAACTGGTTCAATAAATGATTTAATGGCTCATTCATAAAGGGGGGGATTTGTTTCATGCCCTAAAGCAGGCTTCATCAAATCTTACCCTGGAGGTCCAATGCACTGCAGAGTTTAGCTCCAACCCTGATAAAAAAC
>JAUMHR010000305.1:2452811-2464998 GCA_032361145.1 Enteromius fasciolatus
TTAACTTAAATGAATGTTCTTATGTTACTTAAAACCGTTTGTACATAACTTTGAGAGAACCTTGGCAGAAAACAGAATCTGATTTATCAAACCAGAAAATATTATTGCAATTAAATGGATATCCCTTTAAGGTTTGCTTATTGTTAAGCCTAAACTTCACAGAATTTATGCTCAAAGCAAGAAAAACTTGTCAATGACCATGAAAAATAAATTTGTGCATCAATTTGCATTTAAATATAATAAAAAATGAATTACCTGATTTAAACAAATTGACTAAGAGAGACAGAGAGAGCAGATTCTCATAAAATGGAGTCTGACCACCAGTAAGTCCATCGTAAACAAACACCACTCAACCATAATAACACCACTTTATGCTTGTAAAGTGCCCCCTATATGTATGTTCTCTGATATGAGTCTGACTCTCTGGACATCGATAGAGCGAGAACAGATTACACCTTTAACATCATTCCCAACTCCTGTGCCCAAATCTTAAATCACTATTATAAGTGAGGTTGAATTTTCGCCCACAGAGCTGTAAAATTCTGCTGTATGTGAGGTTTTCTCTCTCTTTGACATCAGCGAAGCAGGAGATTCAAATTCCCCTGTGGTTAATTTACCTACTAAACACTAAAGGCAATTTGTCAGTTTAATGATGGTGAAAGGCTGTGTTTGAGCCCTGTGAAGAGAGAGAGAGCAGCTAAGTAATGATGAATGTCTAGAGTTTCACATCAGTGTTTGAATTGATTTATACTGTTTGCGCCTGTGTAATCAGAATTAATTAGAGGCATTTTTTCTTGTGAAACGTCATGATGATGCAGCAGCTATACACAATTTAAAGATAGACTACTTATTAGTTAAACACATCAAGAGCATTCAATTTTGTTTAACGGATTTTCAAATATTTATAGAGTTCAGGATGTCCTTCTCTTATTGTGAGCATCAGGGGGTGTGGAACAATCTGCTTGCATGACAGATCTCAAGGAGCGAGATCTGGTGTGTCGTGACATCTCACTCAAATGGAAAAACAGCATGAAAGAAATACTTTGGCTTGTTTTGCACAAAAGAGTGCTGGGAGTGTGGAACAGGACAAATGGGAGCACTTCTCTTTGACACATACCCACCCCTCCTTACAGGGGTGTCATAGACCTAATTTTCTGAGGGGTCGCCAGTGGTTGTTCTGCTTCACTTGGTGCCTAAGGCGAGATGCGACATGACCAGCCAAACAAAATCACTGCCTGCGAAGAAATCCACAGCAGAGGTTCTACAGCTCATCCAACACTCACAAGTGCAGTTACTAAATATTAAACAATTAAATAGTTTACATTTTAAATCTATCCAACAGAATTCTAAAGATTTGGCCCTGAAATGACCAAAAACAACAAACCACTTAATAATAAGTTAATATTATCTATCCATCTATCGTATCTATGGTCCTGGTTGCCTGTCTGTCTATCTATCCATCTATCTACATGTCTGCCCATGTCTCTCACTATATACTGTATGTACAGAATCTATCTATCTATCTATCTATCTATCTATCGTTTAATGTTTGACAAAAAACACAATCCATTTGGTTTGATTAATGTGGTCCTTGGCCTTGTCATGTTATGGTGCTTTTTTCTATAAAATGACAGAGGTAAAGATGAGAACTACCTTTTTCATGCTACGTGATGCAGAAAATGAAATACATTTGTTCATATTAGGCTAATTAGGGTCAAGTGGAAGACAGCGAGAAACAAGAAAAATTAGTTACTCTGTAGGCCCAGTCATTAGGAAACTGTTCTGCAGTATGTTTTATCTCCCTTTGTTAAACAGCACAGTTTGTGTAACTGTTATAACATACAGTATAATATGCTGACAAGTGATGTTTTGCTAAATTGCAATTATGCGCCATAGTTAAAAATTCCCACGGTTCTGACTGCGTTTTTACAATGATGTGGTGCGGTACTGATAAATTGAGCGGCTCAGTCAGTGTAAATGGGGTTCAGACTGAGAATAGAGCTCTTTCATCTTGGCTGATAAGAATGTCCTGATTACATCTAAATGTAGAGCAACATTTCCAGCATTATCAATCAACGCCACGTTCTCAGACCTCCACAAAAATTTGCTCCAAAATGGTCCCCGCCCATTTTAATTATCCATGACAGAGCACATTAGTTCTTCCACCTTCCTCAATTAGTATGCCAAATGATTATGGCTTCCGTGGCTCCGGAGCATCAAAAGAGAGATGATGTTGTGGGACGCACTTTCCTGGTGTGTTCCTAGAGTGTGCGTCGTCTCGTGGGAATCCCTTTTGCATTAACGACTGCCGAAGCCTCACGATTCTGCATTTGTTCCATACTAGCGAGTCTCATTCATTTCAGTCCAGGCCTTCTGCTGCGGGTCTCCAGAGGCGTTGTCCCACGAAAAAGCTGTAAACCTTCCTTCGAGCCCTTATCTTTTTCTTTCTCTTTCTTTCCCCACCCCCTCTCTCTTGTTCAACACTAACTGGGGCAGCCAAGCTGAAAAACGAATTATGTGTTGAAGTTTCATAGACAAAAGGGAGGAGGCTGACAGAGTCGTGATTCGTTTGCTCTCGTGTACCTCTCCTCCGTCTTTCGTTTGCGAGAAGATGGATTTGCTCTCGGCTGAGAGTGACGGAGATGCTCTGTGATATAAATCACATTACTGTTGCTTGACTTAATTGATGATGAATTTGTTGGTGGAGTCCCATAGGGTTTGGTAATTATGACATGCAGCTGTTAAGCACTGTCACTCTGGACCAATCATATCGCTTCACTCTGTTAAATAAGCAAGACAACCATGAATCTCATTTGCTGGGATTTCCTTGTAATTAATCATATGTTTGATATTGTAAAACTGTAGTAAGTTTCCAGATTTTCTGACTATGATATATCTTTCACAAGTCACCTCTGGTCATCTCTCTTGAAACAAATCCTTAGGGATGGTCTGGTATTTTGAATTTTGTACATACAGTATGTGAGAATCGATTTTCTAGCTGCTGTGTTTCTAGTGTATACAATTTTATAAGTATAAAAATTGCATCAGTGATATGCAATTATTAGTTAGTACTCAGAATGTTAAATATTTCTTAAAGGATGCTCACTTTCAAATTAAAAATTCCTGATAATTTACTCACCCTTATGTCATCCAAGATGTTTCTGTATTTTTTTCTTCAGTCTAAAAGAAATTAAGGTTTTTGATGAAAACATTTCACAATCTATAGTGAACTTCAGTGGACTGCAAATGGTTGAATGTCAAAATTATCGTTTCAGATACCAGAAACTGAAGACTCCTATCAAGTGAAACGATCTGTCATTTAAATATTTTTGTAAATATATATGCTTTACAAACACAAATTCTTGCCTTCCTCTGCTCTGCCATGTGCTTAATACGTCATTATGCTGAAGAGTAGTCAGTGTTTACACATGTGGAGAAGGAGGATGGTTCAAAGGTTGTTGAATGTTCAATGACACATATTCAAATGTATTTGTGCCAGTTTATTTTTAAACATTTTAATCGTCAAGCATGACCTTTTCAACATAATGACGTATTACGCACATGGCAGAGCAAGGAGAGCATTTGTATTTACATAGCATATACTTTCAGGACCCTAATAGATAGGACCTGTTTCACTAGATAGGACCCTTATTCATCGTCTGGTATTATTTATAGCTCTTTGAAGCTGCACTGAAACAGTAATTTTGACATTCAACTGTTTGGAGTCCACTGAAGTTCAATATATGGATTTAAATTCTGGAAAGTTTTAATCAAAAACCTTAATTTCTTTTCAACTGAAGAAAGAAATTCATAAACATCTTGCATGACACAGGGGTGAGTAAATTACTATTGATCAAATTGAGATGCACCAATGACAATGAATTTAACAGCCCAAAAAGTCAAATTTGTACAAGAAGCAGAAAGCTGTAAGTGTCAGAGCCATGAGGAAAAACAGACAGACAAAGGCAGAGTCATAATCTCAATAATCAATGGAAAGTGACCAACATCATAACGTCTGATTTCTCTGCTTAGAGTATACCTGACCTTCTTTTCAATTACCATGGCCAGCTTTGCACAGGAGGCAGAATGCAAAGTCAGAATGCTTTGAACAGAGATATTTACCTCAAAATAATCAGCTTTTATTTCTCTAGCCAGAACTCTGAGATACACAGATCAGATTTAGACCTAGATTTCCCCTTTCATCCCCAGAAGGGTGAGTTGAATGGATGCTACTGTACAGTAGGTGCTGAGGTGCTGATTGAGCTGATGGGAGTGATTAAAGCTTGAATCTGTGCAGTGTCAGCAAGAACACACACTTGCTCTTCCATGCTGATGAGAAATGCAGTGGTGTCTATGCGAGCATGCAACATGCTGACCATCATTATTAATGCTCATCAACAAAGCTGAAATTCTCATCAGATTAATTCAAAAACAAAAAATCTGCTCATCTATCAACCCCTTATAAAATGGCTTATTATTCTAAGCTTGTCCAGACTCTTGCCAATAGACTCTTTTAATGGCAGTTTTGAACTGTGACCAGCCGGTCTTGATTTCACAGATCTGTCAACCTGCATTACTGCATTTCTAATAATTCTCTTGCTTGGCTGGGCTTAGACGACAGCTCGCCACAGCCAGCATCAATTACTGTGAGAAAGAAGGACCTGGAGTCGTGCCAGACCAGATCAGACCCCTGCAACCCCTCACATACACACACATGGAGAGACACACACCTGTCCAGCCATGCTCAATTCCACATGCAGAAGAAGCTATAACCACAGCACCGTAAAATAATCTTATTAGACGAGTTTACTCACGCGGTTTAAAGGAAATGATTGCTTTGACTCATGTGGGCCTTCCTAATTGATTTATTTGTGCATCTTTGCCAAGCATGAGATACACAGTGAAAGCTTGGGACATTTCTGAGTGGAATCCAAGATGTGGACACATCTTCATTTGATAAACATATTCAGGGCTCTGGAGGCTTTTCGATCTTTGGTTTAAAAAAAGTGCAATACTGTCAAACTCACTTAAATTATCCAATGGGAATCTAAAAGTATGTCAATCTCTCTAATTTATTAATATCTGTCCAAGCATGTCTCTGAGCACATTTGATTCTGCTTGTTTACTGCCATGGGTTGCATTTGTGCCAATTTGATCGCAGGATGGATCTACTGCAAGTCACTTTGTGTTTGACTTTGTCTTTTTCTGTTGTGTCAAGCCGGCTGCATTTCCCGGGTCTAAGGCACATTCATCAATGTGTCAGCCACATGCTGGATGTCAATTTCTTTAGTAGCATGCTTATAATGATCTAATGGGTGGCCTACCCCAGGGCGACAGCTGATCAGTGCATCCACATAGTAGATTTGCTGTGAGGCAATAGTATTTCATTGATCATATTTCCGTAGAGGTTAAAGAACCAAGGTTGTGGGTTCAGCTACACTTCCGAGTGAAGATGAGAGGTGAACCAATTAGATTGGTACATACACGCTTTGTCGCAATATAATACAATGGCTCACGGCGGTTTCACACTGCACGGTGAGCAGGGCGTGAGCAGCGCGTATTTTTTCGGCGCCCATGTTAACGTATGACAGCCTTCACACAGCACGCATCGGTGGCGGTGCAGCAGCATGTAGCATGCGTTGTTCTTGATCTAAACTGATGATCTAAAAGAAGATTCCCTCACGATAAATGCTTTGTGCATACAGTGAATCTGGCATTCCAGCGCGTGTGTAAAATTAAAGTTTTAGTTGATATGTCTGTTTGTGTTTATTAAAAAAATTATAACGTGAATTAAAATTGAAAATTGAGTATGCAGTGCATCGTCAATGCATTGAAATATTCTATTCAACCGAATCGATGACATAATAACTGTAATCGAACCGAACCGTGAGACCAGTGTAGGTTCACACCCCTAGTAACAGGCTTGCTAGATATGCTTCTCCCTCCACAACTGATCAACTATATACATTTTCTGTTTTTTTCTGTGCACCTTTTGTGTTACATTATTCCACAAGTGCCAAAAATATTGATTCATTTAGGAACAAAACAAGTGACACTTTATTAGCAAGTGATCTTCTGCTTAATAAAATGAGTGTGTGTTGATTGGTAACCAAGAACTATCATTCTGCCATGGCTTCATTTGAAACTATTTTTGTTCTCCAAGCTATGTCAATATGTACAAAGTTGCTCAACATTAATTGTTCTACATGTAAATTTGTCTTTTGGAGTATCTCATCTTGCATATATACCCTTATGTATATATATACCCGACTGCTAGTTGACGTGTAGCTGCACTTACTTACACTTAAGTTACTTACTGTTAGTATAATGTCTAAAGTGGACTTTTGAAATAAGTCTTTCTGGAATGATTTAACAGACATATATTTTAAAAATGAATCGATTCTAACTGATATGCTGCACACTGGGACATTTTAGGCCAAAGCCCTTTTGCTGGTTAGAAAATCCCAAAATGGCCACAGGAACAGTTTTTTTTCTGTGTGAATGGCCCCTAAAACTCTGCTAAAGACAAAGCTAGTGTTGATGATAAATTACCACCATCTGCATGATGAATGAGACAAAATACATAGTACATATGGGCGACTTGTTGGTGACTAGCAGCATTCTAAAGAATAATCAAGCATAATATTTATTTTATTAGAGAGTGACATTGTTTTTTTGCAGTGTTATGGTCTAATATATCACCATTTTTTGGATAACAGTCCTGATGGCGTGCTTTATCAGAGAGCTTGGCTGAATGCTCTGGCAAAAACGATGAGAAAGTTGGCTTGAGGCATGATTGGTGTGAGTGTGCATGTTAGTACGTGACTGTGAGTGAAAAAAGTAAGCTTAGATAAGATCGTATCTAGTAAAGTCGATCCTGTGTGGGAACAATATTGTGAATTCATAAGAGGGAGCTCCTAGCATCTGAGTGGACAAAAACCTGTTCAGTGCTTTAATATTTAAGCCACCAACATTTTGAACTGTTACAGAGAAAGAATATATATATATATATATTAGGGGTGGGCATAGATACATTTTTTAATTAATCTAGATTAATCTAGATTAAAATGGCTCATTTGAATTCTGCCAAAGGCATTTAGAATATGTGTGCTAAATTACCTAAATAATGACTAAAAGTAAAGCAAAATTAAACATGTGTTTACTACAAATAAATATCATTATAGTTGAACTAAAGTAACCACACATTAACATGGTTTTGCTGTACTAGCCATTTAGCTTCATGGTATTTGTGATTATACTAATTGAATAAAAGAATACTAAACACAGGAACCAGGTTAACAGTGCAAATGGACCGTGGAGACAAACAAACACATCCGGGGTTTTATACATGTGAAAGTAGGTCAAGGGGTGGAGCAAACAATGAAGTACCTAGTCAAAAAACGAGTGGGCGGAGACATGAGTTCATTGATGAGAGTCCATGAATGAAAACAGACATAAAACACAAAGTTCGCTGGGCACTGAAGTGCCGTGCCCTGATCTGGGCTGGCACTTCCAGCTGACTGTGACAGCAGTAGGCTATAGACAAGCATTTTATTCTTGTCGTATTTTCCAGCGACCTTCTCCAAACACTGTGCGCTATGTACTTCGATTTATGTCATTGCCAGCATACTTTGTAACGTGCGCCGGAAAAAATACGTGCTGCTTACGCGTGCAGTGTGAAACCGGCGAAAGTCATCATAGCATGCGTAGTATAGACCCAGCTTCTAACACAACTTTGTGAATAGATTAACGGCGATATTTTTTTTTAATCGTGCGATAAGAGTCTCGCGTTAACACAGCACGTTAAAGGCGATAACGGCCCACAATATATATAAAATATATAGTCTTTCTCTGTCACACACATAGAAAAGGTTAAGTGAATATCTAATTGAGTCAATTTATTATAATAGCAGTTACACTGTGACTCACTTTAAAGCACCCAAGAGTGTCAGCAAAAAAGAAAATTCACTGGACAGTGCACAGGAGAGCAATGGCAATCTTTATTTAACTACACAATTGCTTACATTTTTTTAGGCCAAATGAATTGGTGCACTTAATGAGTATTAAGATACTTTTTTTGGCACTGTACTTTAAGCATTAAAGTGAGTCACCTATACTACCATTGTACTAACTTCCCTTTGAGACCACATATACATAGCTCTATGTAAAATGTTATGTAAAATGTTAAAAAAATAAAAAGCGTTGCATTCATTTCAATAAGTACGTTTTTTAGGTAAGTCTTTATTAAGTATTTATTTAGTAAGTGTTTAAGGATTTCAATGCAACAAGCATTCAAGCAAGGGACATCTGTGACAGCTTTATGCATTGCCACCTTATATCACTTTTGACCATGTCCTCCAGCAGCTACAGGGATGTTTCAAACACCTGATAAGGAGAGAAAAAACCTCAGATAGCTTACTGCAGTTTCTGTTTTCAGTAAATATGAAGAGCACATAATCACTGATCTTTAAAAGTGCCGCAATCATAGTTAGGAGGCAGTCGTGGCCTAATAGATAGGGAGTTGGACAGAAATGGCTGCCCGTTGTGCCGGGTGTGTGTTCACGGTGTGTGTGTTTTCACTTCTCACTGCTGTGGATGGGTTAAACGCAGAGCTCAAATTCCTAGTTGGGAAACCATACCTGGCCACATGTCACTTCCTCCTCCCACTAAATAGACTTTTAGAGGGTCTGAGATGAAAGATGATGGTTGAAGTCCTCCTACATTAAATTTAGCCAAGGGGTGAGCTAAAGAGACATGCAGACAAGAGGAAAAACATTATCTTGGAACATAGACATGCTATTTTTGGAGTAGGGCTGGTGCTGGACCCAGGTTGCAACTGGCTCCTACAAATTGCTGTTCTCAAACAAAGGAAACTTTGATGATGGTGAGCAAAACCCTAAATACCCCAGGAAAAGCTATATAAGAAAACTACCAGAAAAAAATTAAATAAGGTAGAATTTACAGTGCATGAAGCATCAGAAGTAGGATAACTTAGTTGAAGATAAGGGCTTGCGGAATACTTCTTTAGGGTCCTAGATGATGAACCACCAACCTTTTCCAAAAGGTTTTTACTTGTTTTTGTTTGAAACTAATGTGACACATCAGCTTGTGTAGGCGTTTGCATCCAGGAAAGCAGAGAGGGAACAATCAAAAGGAGGGCAAAGGTACACAAAGAGACACATCAAAGCACCGGGTACAAAAACCACATCTGAGTTCTTGAGAAGACGTGCTCGCCTTTGAGTCCATTTAGTCTTTCAACCTATCCACACACTACAGGAACCTGTGAGGCAAAAGAAACAGTGAAAAGCTAGAAGAAATAGCAACTTTAACTCATTTGCCAGCAACATGGTTCAGGTGAGTGCTGAAACCAGCGGCGATGATCCGTGAGGAGCACTGCAGATTTTTTCCTCAACCTTTAGTCAAAGTGAATACTGGAGCGGGTTAATGTGCTGTGACCTCCCGTGAGAACCTGGCGCTGAACCGGTATGAGCTTACTGCAGACATTTATTCCATTAAAGCCAACTTTTCACCTCATTTCCTTCTGAGACATTTCCAGAGAGTGAGGCTGGAAAAGGAACAAAGAGGGGGGGAAAACATAGGGACAGAGAGGAAGCAGTGCAGGGAGCTCTGGATTGAAATCTAAAGTGAATTGATCAGTTTTTCAACACTATCATACGACCCCCAGACTGTGAAATTAGGGGTTGCATGGACTAGAAAACTAATCTAATAACCAATCTAGGCTTAATTCTTAAAATGTTTATATAACATTATATATAATGTATATATATATATAACTTTAATGAATTACATGATATGCCAAATACTAAAGCAAATTAAATCACATTCATCATTATTACTGACAAAAAGCTTTAAAAGTAGTTGATTCAAGTACATTATAATCACATTCATTACAGAAAATAGTAATCGAAGTCAATAATCTATATCAATAGCTAGTGATCAATACGTATATGTGAATATGCATATGCATTTATACACTCACTTTAAATGTATTTGTTTATATAGAAATTATAGTAAAGTGCATATGCATAGAGAATGTGTGCATATAAACACAGTCAGTCATGCATGTATTCTTGCACACACTCACAAAGCATATGCTGAGTGAAAGAGTCTGGACTTATTTTGAGTGGATGTGCAGGCAGTTCTTTAATTAGCACTCAGAACTTAAAACCATTTAAAATCCATTTATTGCTTAAAACCTTAAGTCTGTCATACTTTAAAAGAGCCACCAGCACTTAGAGCGGTGTTACTGTGACAACTCATATCCAGACAAGGGGCCATTTCTAAACAGATGAGATTAAATTTGATCCAGTCTACTGAAGAAAGGTTTTCATCAGTAAAGCAAATGCACTTTTTGAACATCACCATAATTCGTACATTGTGAAAACCTAACCTGAGCTTGTTTGCCATTCTAATCATGTTAAAATGAGATCATAATATTTCTCAAAGCCTATTTAAAAGATAAAAGACAACACAGCGCACGTATTATGCCGCACTATCCCTGATTATAGAAATGGAGTAAAACATGATTAAAATCACTTTTTTTCCATCACCTAAAGTTGAAACTTCTTTTGCTGGTTCATTATTGTCACTGTCATGCCTGCAAAGAGTCTGCCAAGGGAAGGCTGGGTAATAAAACAATTGAAGCGGAATATCTTCAGTTCAACTGTTGCTATGCCAACATCACCCTATTGAAACAGTGATGCGACTTCCACTGGAAGTAGATGAGGGTTATTGCTGGCTACATCTGTCGTTATACGAACACAGGATTGGGAACAGAGACAAAATGTCAAATCTAGGAGGGAATATTTTCATTTCAGAATGTATGTGTGTGTGTGTGTGTGTGTGTGTGATTGATGGCTTCGCACGGAGATATAATCTGGCCTTGAGCTGTTGGGACTCTTGGTCCTCTTTGAATTTGACTGTGTGTGTGTGTAATAGAGGAGCTTTAATCTGATGCTGTGAATGTAAGAAGGAAAATAGTACTGTGTCCTGCAGAGGATGAAAGTCACAGACCGCAACATGAAAGGCTATAGTAGCTCAAAATGGGTGATTACTGCTACTCTGTGTGAGTTAACAAGTTTTTATTTAAAACTACATTTATATAGAGATTTAAAAAAAAAAAAGATCAAAGTTAATTATCTAACTATCTATACACACACCCATGTGCATTTTTTATTTAGAACTTTGTAAAAATGGCATTTAAAATGACATAATTAGTTTTATCAAGTATTTTTTAAGGAATTAGATTTTAGCATTTTGTATGTAATTTTACTTGTCAGCCGTACTACTTAACCCTGCTGTTACCCTTGGACAATGTTTAATGTATGTACATATATAATTGACTTTTTTTTTTTTTTTGCTTCAGATTGAATGACTTTTCCTAATTTAATGGGAAAAACTTGGTAAACATAAAATTAACATGATATTTTTTTTCTCAATGCCCTGTACACATTTTGTTACCTCTGTGTTCTTTTGGGGTCAAATATTTCCATCTATCATAAAAATATAATTTCGAAATTATAATTTTTTTGGAATAGATAGCCTAATTGTCTAATATAGTCTCAGTCTGTTATGAAGCGGACTACACAAGGATGGTAAGTACAATAAAGTCTTTTATTTTAGGCAGCAGAGGAGTAAAAGAAAACAGGACAGGAGTTAAAGGTGAGCATTTCAGTAGTAGACAGTTTAACAAAATGTAATAAGGTCCTACTTTATATTAAGTGTTCCTAATACCGGTTTACTTCCATAGTAACTAGATGTATATGTATTGTGTAACCCCAGTGTAAGTACACATTGCTACATAGTATCGACAGCTGTAATATTTCTGTAACTACACACATGTAATACCCCTCAGAGTGGTGTGTGTAAGTACAAATGCGTAACAGGACACTGGTAACAACACTTTTTTCACCTCACTAAGTAGTCATGTAACAGGAATTACATAGCTACATTTTGTAACAGCAGTATGTATAAGTGTAACTGGAACAGGGGGTGTAGTTGGGTAGGTTTAGGGATATGTAAAGTAGGTGGTATTGGTGCACCTCTGTAATACCAGTCTATATACATGGTAACTCCTGAGGAACTGCCCTCTTAATATAAAGTGTAACATTCTGGACACCAACCACAATTTATATGTAAAGCCTAATTTACTGCCCGCTGCTGTGTA
>JAUMHR010000305.1:2475461-2494926 GCA_032361145.1 Enteromius fasciolatus
GACATGGACATCTTGGATGGCATAGTGGTGAGTAAATTATCAGCAAAAGTTTTTTTGAAAGTGAACTTCTCCTTTAAAGTGATAATCAGTTAATATTTGTCTGTTTATGAAGTATTTACATAGACGTTCAGTGTGGAAGAGCTTAAAGAGTAGCCTGGCTTCCGCGACTATTAAGCTCATAGGAGCTTAGTCTGGCCAAGCTACCTTACTACCCGCCTTAGGCGGGCTTAACCTGCGTCCATCAGATGCCTCTGTATACTACTGGACGAATCTACAAACCGTTACACCACTCATTCCGATGACGTACAGTAGCGACGGAACCTGAAGCCACTGTAACCAATTGTAGCTAGCTTCATTAAATCAGTAGGAAAATGTCGTCAGATGTCGTTTCTCATTGGTTCCCACTTTTTTGGGAACGGAAATGCTCTAAAACCAGACTAACTTTGTTCGCGAAATGAATGTAGCATCAAAGGAAGTACGGACAGGCCCAGCCTACTTCAAGAGAGCACACTAAGCTTAATTGGAGCAGCAAAAATTTTTGAATAAATTTAATGTAATACTAATAAAATAATTTGATTTTGCAAAATAAATGATCTAGGTCATGTATTAAGTTTGTATATATGTTTAACATTTGCAAAACAACTACTATTGACAATATCTATGAAGTTACAAGTTTTCTTATTAATGTTACACTAAAGCTTTGTGATATGTATAGTGGTATACCCTTTAAGCTTACCTTACAATAATGTAACGTCCATCTAATAAAAGTCCAATTTTGTACCCCACTGAAGTAAGTAAGTAAAGAACCAAATAAAGTTGGGTACATATTTTTTTTGGTGAACCATCCTGTTACGGTATAATACACTATTTTCATGAAACACAGTTACTGAATGTATATAGTGGTCCAATGAGATACATCCATTATAATTCTTGAATCTGTGATGCAGATATTATGTACTGTACCGCAAAATTGTAAAACTGCATAGACATAGCTCAAAATATTTTCTAATGTACTGAGAAAAAATTCAAGCTTACACATACACAATATATGACATGCTGTAAACAGATTTCTAATTACACTTTCTTTAGCCACAAGGACTCCATGACCTCTCCCTGCTACAAGACTCTGTGAAAGCACCAGTTATGAGTTTAATAGATGCTGCAAAAAAAAATTGACCTTTTACATTCTGAATAAAAGCTCTAAAAGCTGGCAGCAGCTGAGGTAAAGCTTTCGCCATCCTAAAATTAAAGCCTCTAATCTATAGCTTTGTGTGCACTTTTCTCTTTTCAGAGTACGTTGACGTGTGACCTGCGCCCCTAGCGACAGAGGGATACTAATTTAGTTTTGCACTGTGTACCTGACCCGAGGTCTTGTGGGATACCTGCGCTCTAATTACAGTTTCGTCTGCTGCACGTAACCCACATGACCTTTTTGCGCTGAACCTGACGCGTGATTAAGCGATTGGGATGCAAAGAGAGATCTTCGAAGACTAAGAGCTGTTGAAAGGAAAGCCCCTGAGACTGAAAACAACACCTCAGTTATACAAGTAATCATTCACACTGAGATGTGATCCTTGTACACTTCTTCAATTTACCTAAGAGACACGTTTTAAGTATCCCTTTAATGTTTATACTGATACTGAGACATTCAAATTCAGAAATAGTTATTTGTTTGTTTTTTTACGTAAAAGTCTAGGTTTAAACATTATGCAATTTGATATAATTTAGATTATTATATTAAGACTAGAAATTGTTCATTGATTACTTAAAGGCCCAGTTTCACAGACAGGGCTTAGCCTAGGCCAGGATTAGGCCACAGTTCAATTAGGACATTTAAGTAATTTTTATAAACATGCCCTAGAAAAAAAACATTAATGGCATGCACCTTAAGATAAAACAAAGAAACTGACATGTTTTAACATTAGTCAGTCTGAGTGTCTTTCAGCTGAAACAACTCAGATTTACATTTTAGTCTAGGACTAGGCTTAAGCCTTGTCTGTGAAACCAGGGGAAAGCATTTTAAATTAAAATGACCTGAACACCAGAAGATTAAAAAAAGTTTTATTGGTAACCGTTTTAATATTTCTCTCTGTTGATTGTTTTCCTTTTCAGTTTAGTGTTTCCAATGCAACACCATCTATCACCACATAAATATATCTCAATATTAAGCAAAGGACAAAATGTTTTTTAGTAAAATATGATTATATAAATAGCAATTATTGCTGAGGGCAAGAATCATTTTTTCACAGTGTCGATTATGAAACTGATCTGAAGCGCCCTCTGATTTTACATTACATAACTTGCACAAGCACCATTTATGTTTCTTATTTTATTTAAACGCAGGACTTTGTTAACCTAGTCAAATTTAATTATTGTGAGTACATATTTAAGAAAAAAGGAGCAAATATTTTTGCTCAAGCATTTTTATTTGAATTAAAAAGTATGGGGAAAATCACAAGCATGAACATATATATTTTACTATTACAGCATGAATATATATGTCAGTTTGACTAATGTATATCATCAGAGACTCATAGACACTGTTCTTCTGATGCTTCATCAAAGTGAACCAGTGAAGCCTTTCATAACATCTCATAGTTGTTGTATAATACGCTTTGTATGTCACTGCAAAAAGACTTCTTTTTATGTACCCAGACTTTGATAAAGACAGTTACCAGGGTGCTAAGAAAGCAGGAAAGCATGTTAGTAATTTGTTTGAACAAAGCAAAACTAGATTTTAATGATACTGAACACCAGCAAATTACACACCCGCAACACCAATTTACTGAATGACACTGTTTCTTATAAAATACACAGCAAGTCCAACAGATATTATTTTGCAGAAGCAACAAAAGGTTTGTTAGTGTGTTTTGGTGTCATTAGTAAAAAAAAAACAAAGTGTACTAGTTTTTCCACTAAATGTGCAAAGAAAAACAGCACTGTGCTTGGGATTAAGATTCTGCTGGAGAGGTTACTGTTGTCAGTCAGCCCTGTAAAGTCCTGTGAGAGGACAGCCCTGACTCAGCTGAGCTCTTTCTGCTCCCAGGCTGCAAAAGACAGCTCTGACCTGCCAATCAAAATGAATTTGCCCTCAAAGATGAGAATATCAATGACTCAAAGATCACATCGTTCATGTACAGAGCAACCTGGTTGCCATGTAAGAAAAAGATAGTGGGGAAAAAAATAAAGGTCTTGTGAAAAGTGAAAAGCCAAAAAACCTGATAGCAAGGACAAACATCAAACATGATCTGCTAATACTGATCAGATGAGAAAACACGACACACATTGTCAGTTTCTATACAATACAATATTTTGGGCATGTAAATAACAGGATGACTATAATAAACGTGGCCTGCACATATTCATACTTAAAATAACATTAACCCTAAGCATTGCTGGTTAATAATGGAAAAGCTTCAAATTACATCTAACGTTTTTTGCCTATTCCACCAATTATGATTAATAAAGAAAATCAACTGCAAAATGCCTATGTAATTTGCTAGACGGCACAAGTAAATTAGTACCTCTTATTTGTGATCTTAGAAAATCAGAGCCAGAGACACTTAAAGAAAGGGGAGGGGGAGTGACATTGACTCAGAGAGGACTGAATCACGAGAAGAAGTTCAAAACTGATCGCCTGAATACTTACAATCTGCTCTCAAAATCATCCAGCAGCTCAAAATTAACACTTCTCAGTATTTGATGTTCAATCACTGCATTAATTGTAACGCGAAGCCTGTCAACTAAACCATCTTCCTCTAGATTTTCCTTTGGAGGACTCTAAAAAGAGATCTTAAACTGTTAGAATCTGTCAGCATGGCATGATTTACTCTATGATTATATTTTCTGAATCATTTAGCCCTTGTGATATATTTGGCTTTGCTTAATCTTGTCTGAATTTGAATAACATGGTACACACATTCCCTCTGGCTAAAGGACAACACAAAGACCTGTTTTTATCCCTTATGATCATCCACAATGAGCCAAGCATAAGTACTAATTTTAAAGCAGTTTGAATGTATACATTTTTCAACTCTTAACCTAGTAGCAGAAGACTTTTCATGTAAAGATTCTAACATCAAATCTAGACTGGTATACCTGTTCCTACTAAGACTACAAACATGCTTCAAACTTTTAATCTGCAATTACTGCCTGAGGCATTGTCTCACAAACAACATCCATGTTTATCTGACCCAAAATGGTAATTCTACATCGTTCACACAACAGCCAGCAGCATTCGGAGATCTACACGCTGATGCATTGAATTTCCGCCAGACTTTTGACTCCAGAATTGCTGAGTAACAGCATAAACAGGAAGCAGATGCACAAGGGTCCTTCCTAACGCCGCCAAACACCATCAGCGCTGGATCATGGAGAGGTTAGTTTTTGTAAAATGCACATTTTCTCCTCTCAGCTGCAAATCACTTTATTATCGCTGTGTTTGTTTTTCAAACGTGTCGCTTCAAAACAAATAGAGGGAAATGTCAAGACTTTTACATTCCCACAGAATTTAACAAAAGACAGCGAGCGTTTCAGCCGTGACACATATTTATTGAGTTAATAGCTGTTATTGTATCCCTACGATGCCATGTGACCCACACATCACCAAATGATGACAATATGACAATTGAACAAAATTTTAGTGTCAAAGCATCTTTGCAGTTACCCAAGCAACAGAACTACAAAATTTCTTTACCCGCCTCCCATGCAGTCTGTATTTTCTCATTGCAACTGGCCAATATAAGCAAAGCACACAGACTTTTCCTTCAATAGATGATATTCAGAATTATAATAAACAACAGACTTGAATACAATTAAATGTTATTGAACTTCAAAATATAGATAGATAGTTTCCGTTCAAGGTTACTTATGATATGCTTTATATATGTGCGACTGCTGTATATGTCTATGCTTGTGTCCAAGCCTACGTGTTCAGTGTGCAGACAACAGATGAGTATTGGTCTTATCAGTAAACATTATTTTTAGGGCCTTTTAGTTGCTTATAAGCAAACATATTGAGTGCTAATTAAGCACATATTAATGCCTTTTTCTACATGACTTTATTCTACATCCCTAATACTACCCAATACCTAAACTTAACAGCTACCTTATTAACTATTAATAAACAGCGAAAAGTCGTAGTTAATAGTTAACAAGTGTTACCCATTCTTCAGTGTTACCCAAAGTTCTGGAATGCAAATTAAGATATTTTTGATGAAATCTAGGAGCTATATGACCCTGCATAGACGACAGAACTGGCACAACTAATTTTGAAATTAAATGTTTATTAGACCTTCATTCAGATCTGTTTAAATTTTTATAAATGTGTATTTGTTGAATGCTGATGGTAAACGAGAAAATGTTTGCCTTGAAAAATTTTAATATATTGGTCGACCACTAGACCTACATTAAATTTTCTGTTACTCCTGTGACAGCGCAAAATCTACATCCTTTAAAATGACTCAAAAAATTAATAAAATATCTTTACAGTTTAACTACCCAGAATAATAAATTGTAACCATGCAAGCTTCACATTTCTGTCTTTAAATCCTCCACAAATTGTTTCCATTTATTTCCACTGTAAGAGCGTAAACACAGAATCTGTTGATTAAGCTGAGCTCGTAGCCTACTGAACTACTGAAGAATATTCCTTTAGATTTAAAAACATTTTTCAAATAGGTCTGAATTACATAAACACCTTACTGGATATTAGCTTGTTTTGTGTGAAGGCACTATGCAGTGTTGTATAAGAGAAATATTTTATAAAGACTCTGCTTTAGACCAAGAGTGGGAGCTGAATATGAAACCAGCACAAAGGGCGGCTGAGAGATCTGCGGCAGACCCAGAAAAGCCATAATGGAGGACAAATTGAGCATATAAGTAGTAGTGAGCTCTGTAGTCAACTAAGGATCAGAGCAGGCAACTCTTAAACCCTGAACTCTCCGTATCTGCTCAGAATGTGTGCTCTTTCCCACTGATAAACTATTTAGCTGATCTGTGGTTTCAACCCAATGTTTTTGATGTTGTGAAATTGCAGGGGGAGAGTGTTGTGTTTTTACCAGATGTTTTGAACGAAGGTTGGACACAGGCACCTTAAGAAGAGGGGCAAGAGGTTGGGAACTACAACCCATCTAACACACACTTTAACAGCAACTATTCGAGTTGCCTAGCTACAAGTGCCTAGCAATAATAAACGTACAATAGTTTTTACCTGGTTTGGCATTTTGACTGTTTGTGGGATCTTGCATAAGCCTCAGCATGAGTCTCATTAAGTGTAAGTCAATAGCAGTTTGAGAAGGGAAAGCCGAACAGTTTGACATCTGTGTGTTTACACCTGCTTTGAAACACTGTAGTCTGCCCTGCAGGAGACTCAGCAGGCCGGGAGAAATCAAGACAGCTAGAGCAACACTCCATCTCTGCCTACAGATTATATGCACGCTGTGTGCATCCAGAAAAAAACAGCTTGGCCCCTTGCAGTGATCACCTACAGAGCCAAAACAGATCAGAAATTGTTAATAAACACACATCTAAAAAGGTAGTTAGAGAAAAAAGGGGAAAAAAAGATGGATGTGATACTGTACGCCATGTCCAAAAAAACAGAAGAATCAGATGCAACTGTTCTCAAATCCTATTCAACCATTTGTAACACTGTTGAGATCAAACTAACAAGGCCAAATTTATTAGGGTTTTGAAGGTTTGGTGGAAAGTGTCAAAATAAACTCACTTGGACATATTGGGAAACTTGTAAATGTAAAAAAAAAAAAAAAACTTTACTTTATGTAAAACTCTAAGCTTTGATCTGGCAAGTGTCAAAGTGGGGTCTAAAATTACCCCTCTCTAAAATTCTCTCTCTCTCTCTCTCTCTCTATATATATATATATATATATATATATATAATTACAAAGCAGTTTCTTGTTTTTCAAGTGACCTCTTTTGCTCTCTTCAGGTAAAACAAACAAAAAAAGAAAACATTTTCACTTAAAACAGCCTAACGCTTTGTAATTGTGCGTCAGAAATATTCATGAGAGCAATTAAAAGTCTCCGTAGGGGGAAAAAAAAACAAGTACAAATCAAACATATTTTTAAACCGTGCAAATTCCCTTGCAAAATTGCACCAATAGATGAATTTAACCATAGCCTTCTGAATCCAGGGCAGACTTCTATGAAGAAGATGAGAGACGCAGAACTTGGATGCTGCACCCTCGACAACTGAGGATATTATGGGATTGGAGCCGGTTAAGTAACAACAATATGGCATTCATTGTCGTTGTTAGCATCTGGAAGCCGGTGGCAATAATTCTGGTGCGTCTCTAAGTGTGCCCTTGCAGGGTACATTGCCCCCTCATGAAAGTAATATGGTTTTGCAAACTCTCAGCAGGTTACGTTGTAGAGGAGCTTGAGCCAAGCACATTGTTTTGTGATGACAAAAAAGAAGAACATGGAGAGGGAGGGTATTTACATTCTTCATATTCTCTCTACAGACGGCAAGATTATTGCCTGCCATTATGACTGCGTTCCAACTGGGAGCAATTTATTTAGATTAAACTTCGCTGTTGTTTCCTTAATGCATTTCAGAAAATATTAAATTGTGTGAGGAAGGGCACGAGCACAAATAGAAGTGAGAGAGAGAGAGCGAGAGCTGTAATAAGCAAAAAGGTGAGGAGCGTCGGAGATGGAAAAGAATTATTAACGCAAATTTATTTTATGGACTCGCAGAGAAATGAAACAATTCTGTTATGATTTTGTCAGAGCGAGAGATGCAGTCAGTTCAAGATGGAGGGGTCTCGTATGCACTTCTTCCACTGCGAAAATCATAATGATCTCAATTACACGATCATCTGTCAACACAAACAAGTTTGTTTTCTCCAGGTGTCACAGTCTCTGATGGAAATGTCAACAATGCCTGTGTAGATTTAAAGAAAACCTTTGCATTGAAATGACAAAACGCTCACGACGGATGCACACAGTTATGGAACAAACAGGCAGATGATAGAGCTGGCCGGCTGCTGTTGTTTCCACGGTGAATACTTTCACAAATGAGAGTCCATTGCTTTGCTCACTTCTCGGGATGTCATGGATCCAATAGCTTAAAGCGCTTGACAATGAAATTCATGAAGCGGACCTCATATTGGAAATTACATCAGACGTGTCACGGTTCCCGTATTTCCATCTCATTAGTAATCATTTTTAAAGTGTATACATACATTTCTGAATTAATGGATATCTACAAAAATGTATTGATATCATGTAAACCATACAGTATCTTATACAGACTAGATATTTTGAATCCTATATATATAGCTATCATAGATAAACTCTAAATCCAACTACAAAACTGAAAACTAGAAAACAAAAATGACATCATATTGTATACTCAACCGTCCCTCTCCTATGACTTGTGTCTTCTGCCATTTTAGAGAACATTACTGTGTAAGGGTACGCTTCCTTGTAGGTGCAAACAGCCACAGATCACTGATGGCTCTCTAATATCATCAAAAAAATCTTAATTTGTGTTCTGTAGAGGAACTGAAGTTTTATGCATTCATTAATAAAGGAAAATTAATGACATAATTTTTATTTTTCGGTGAACTAAGCCTTTAACCACTTCTTAGTAAAATAAAATAATATGCAAAATAGCATATTTTATTAACACATTGCTGAATTCTTTAATGATCCTTTAGGAACCTTTCTACTTGGCAGATTTGGTGCTAAAAAATATCTATATTTATGAACAAAAAAAACAAACAAATGCATTTTGAAGTTAAGTTTCTTTGATAAACTAAAGTTTAAAAGTAAACTAACTATCTATGGACAATCAAAAACAGAAATTTACACAGCCAGTGTGTTGCCTTAAATGTTCCGAGACAGAACCTTCCTCATACACACTTAGTTAAAAGTCTTAGCACTGTAAAGGGGGGTATTATTTTACTATATCTGAGTGTGACCTCATTAAACCACATTGCTGAAATCACCTCATGCCAGCCTGCCCCTGCGCCTGAGGCTCAGCTTATGCCAGTCTGCCCCCCGTGCCCAAGGCACGCAGAGAGTAAAGGGCTTCGCTCCGTGCTGCAAATCGACATCATTCATCTATATCATGAAACTGAAAACCTCATAACAAAGACTTCCAGAGTAACTAGTCTCCTGTTTACAAGAATTAAAGCATTAAATCTTTGTTTCATTACTTTTAGCACACTAATCTAGATTCAAATTTGGAATTGCACAGTCATGTGAACAGAGAAATTCTCTCTCTCCAGAGCATTCAGCTTTGAAGCTCGCTATTTTCTGTAAAAAGCACAATCAAAGTTTGGTCTAAACTTGGAAAATGAAGTTTGGCATTTTAAATAATTAATACAAATACAATATAAAATTAAATAAATAAATAAACAAATAAGCCATACCAACTCTGGCTCTAGGCATGTAATACTTGTGGGGAATTTAGTTTCCAAGGCAACAGTGGATTCCAGAAGAGCTGAAGGGAGGGGTATGAGTTGAAATATATATTTTTATGAGATTATATAAATGAAAGGTGGATGAAGAACAGGGGTGTCAGGATGATTATGTAAAAACTAGCAGGGAGGGTGGTGGGTCATGCTTTTGGAAACATTTGAATTCCCTCACTGTATTGCTATGAGCACGTTTTTGAGCTTCAGGAAGTACTTCTCTAGTTCTATGAATGTTATATCAGAGTTTAAATACTCTTTCAGCACTAAAAAGCACAGCGGCATTTTTAAAGAATGAATGAAATTCAGCCACCAATGTGACTTTTGTCTTTTTTTCATCTTTCGGCAAAGTTTTTTTTTTTTTTTTTATAACGCATTTATAAACAACTAACAACAACATGCTTCACTGGTAATACATCACATGAAAAAACAGAGAGATTGCAATAAACCCATAATTAAGGTTTACAGTATGCATCTGTTTCAGTTATGTTTGATAAGTCAACTGATATGTTTTGCTAATAATCATGGCTTTTGCAATACTTAACGTCTTTAAATTATTTAAAAGCACTGTGTATTATTAAATATTTCTTTGCAACCACTTTTGTTTCGGTCAACCATATACAATGCTTATACACTGGAAATAAAATTGCACTTGCTTTACATGTACAATATGCTGAACATTATATAGGGGGCGAAATAATGTTTATGTTCGCTTTGTTTCAGAAGAGTGCTAATTTACATATGTCTTTCATCAATTTCATGCTGAGAGAAACAAGTTGACACCCGGATTCCAGAAAAAAACAGAAAGACACATTAACATCAGAGACAGACAACACAAAAAGACTCCTTTATGATCCTATGTTAAATGGCCAGGAGCAAACAGAACTTCATGACTTGACTTGCTTCACCCCATTCCAATCAAATGTCAAATTAAATGCTAGTTTACCTAATCATTTGAGGTCAGCTATAGGTCTAACTACTTTATTATCGGTCTGCTCTTGGTGATCTGTATTGAAGACTCCAGATGGCGCTCTAGGTCTCCTCCCAGTGGTGAATACATCTTATTTGTCTACCTGCACTAGATATTTTAGGGCATTTAGGTTACAATGTCTATGAACACTATGGTCATTAGTATCCGTCAGAGCCCAGTGTGTGCTGCTGTGTTTAACAGATCTGCCAGAAGAGCAGCGGTTAATGGACATGGCCTGGTATTCACACAGATTCCACTGGACTGAGAGGAGACTTTAAGCTTCCGAAGACCCTCAGGTAGGTCATATATTAACTGAACGTTGCTGTTATTATGAGTATAGAAAAAAACAACAGCTCCTGTAAGGTCAAACTCAAGTTTTGGAGGCACTTCTCTGTTCACTAGAGTTATATAATGAGATAACATCATCATCGTCCTGGACATGAGTTCCTCGTCTTGGCCTCTCCCTGGACCATCTGCTCTACATCACCAGGCTTGAATGTCACTTGCTTTTCATTGCTTTCATTTGAGCCAGCTGAGAATGACTGAGCTGTCGGACCAGCCAGAAGCCCCCTGCTCTCTCTCTCTGGACTTCCTCCTTTCAGGCAACAGTGCTAATTAAATACACAGGGTTTGGCACAGATGCCCAGTTCCCTCTCTTCATTGTGGGTTTCATAGCAGTTCTCCTGCCGCTGACCTACATATGCAGCTCACTACTAGAGCTGGGTTGAATATATTGATTTCTCTATTTTAATAACTGAAGACTCCATCTTCCAGCTGTTTTCAGTTGATGCATGAAAAAAACATTTTTAGTGCAGCTTCAATTAAAAAAATCTCAATATGTTTTGTGATTTGTTAATTTTTATGTTTTGGTGCTCTTTCATGTGAAGCTAAAGTAACACCTTATTTCTATTTCTATTTCTAACTTTCTCCCTCATTTTCTCTTTTAATATAGAGGCTTCTTGTCGATTCTCTCCCAAACCTCAGGTGGAAATTTTGAGGCAAAAGTCACATTCAATTAGATATTAGATACAACACAGAACAATGGTGTGCAGTGTAAAAGTACAGTGCAGCTGACATGAGAGCTGAACTACATGGATAGAAGAATTCTAATGGATCCTCTCACCAACCCTGGTATGGCACTTTAGTGCACTCGTAACAGCATGCTCTCTATTCCTCTCTTTCTCTCTCTCTCTCCATTCTCTCAGGTCTGTGCAGTTTAATTGAGGCCTTTGCAATTAAATTGTGCCCTGGAAGCCATATTCAGCTCACTCGATAGATAGTGGCAGTACATCCTGAGGAAATAAGGACTCTAACCTGTTCAGTCCCCCCCTCCCTCTCCCCGAGGAAATTCAGATGTGTCACAAAAATGTAAGCTCTTTCAGTCTGTACCAACAACACTCCCCCACTTCCACCAGACCCTGTTGTTGCAACATCGTTTCTTTATCTCAGACTTATCTGGAGATCTATAGCGGTCTCTCACATGGCTGCAGCACCTCGGTACTTGGCCGTAATTAGCAAGCAATTCCATTAAGGCAACGGAAAGGGTCTATGAGGCTTAATGGCTTCGATATCAATGGCTGGAATAAATATCATTCATCAGAGGATGCCTTAAGTTTAACAAGCCAATGAACTCAACCTCACCTTTGTGGTAGGCAACAGACCTTAAGTATTGTACGCTTTTCCTGAACAGTCTTTAGGTTTTGGTATATTCGGGCAGAAAGCAACTTACATTCTTTAATCTAATTATTTGCTCACCCTCATGCCATTGTAAAACTGTAAAAGAAAGAATGTTTTTGTACATGCAATGAAAGTTAATTGGGTCATTTTTTAAAAAATCTTCACAGAAGCAAGACAGACAGGGATTTGAAATGACTTGAAGGTAAGGAAATTCATTTTCATTTTTCGGGTGAGCTGTTCCTTTAACATGTGGTACATACATACAGCACAAAGCATTACTGCTTATCTATCTCTCACCAAAACCACGGAGATGTCAGCTTGAAAATTCAGTCTTTCATAAAGAACAATGTCTGTTTTCCATCCTAAAGACGTGTTGACATGTTCAGTTTCATCTTTCTCCTGCTTTTGAAGTGACTCTTTTTCACCATTAAGACGATTCACTGCACTCTAAAGAACTCTAAAGATCACATTTCAGTCTTGCCAATGTATATAAAACGCAAAACACCTGATCTGAGGAAATAAAGGATAATGGATTAGGTGGTTCATGCAATGATGACCAACATAGGCAGTCAAAAAGTTTTGGGATGAAAAACAATAAAAAAGTGAAAAGTACAATAAAAACACAAAGGATATTAGGGCATTTCTCAGAACTAACTTCTTTTTTTTAGGCCTTTTGCAGTGACTTTTAACCAGCTTGTGTCAAGGTTTCAAAGAATAAAGCATAGTATCTCTGATAGTAATACAAATTCAAACGGTCATGGAGTAATTGTTATTCTTCCACTGTTTTCCATGGCCAATGCCCTCTAGACTATAACTCAGCTCAGTTCTCTGTGCTTCGTGCTTCCTTCCACATTTTTACTGCCACTTCAAATAAGAGTCAATATTACACCCATACCCTTTATGAGGTTTTGTCTGCGCTGAGAAAAATGTGCTCCATTAAGACCAAACAAGACCAGGTTGTTTAGACCTAAATCACTTCCTTTGGGCTAAACATTGGTGCCCACAAATGAGTCGTCCTCAAAAAAAAGTTTCTGCTCTATTATAGGTTTCCTAAATTATAATGGTACAATGTTTCTGAGCTCTCCAGATCGCCAAACCTTTTAACAACACTCTCAAAAAGATCTGCCTAGCTTCACCCCAAGAGAACGAACTAAAGAGATGGATGAAACCAGCTCTGGTCTGAAAACAGCCCTATCGTTATATACTTTCACTAATGATTAATCATCCTGACATGGACAAAGACCTACACCTGAACTCACATAACTTTGATGCAAACTGATGAACAAACTGCTTATATTACTCCTTGCTGATAACACTTTTCAGGAAAGGTCAACTCGATTATCCCATATTTAACAATATTGGCTTTACTGTGTGACATGAGGTATTAAAGTCACTGAACTCACTTTTCAATCATTTTCCACCCACATTTCCCACCATTTTGAATACTCTATTCACATATATTTGAGATATTTGTTTCCTCAATACATATTCAAGACAATTATTCTGTGTCACTGTGAGAAGTATAACCACAATGATTTTTAAGATGAATAACTGAACAACAACCAAACATATAATCCTGCTGAACTTAATCTGAATTCACTCTTCTGCATTTAACATATGCTCAAACAGAGATGAGACTCATTGTAAAAGGATTTTGAGAAGGTTTACTATCTTGGGAAATTGTTTTGACTTTGATCCATCTGTTTCCATGCAATTTCCTTTTGTTCTCTGCATATAAATCTAAAGTCGAAGAGTTTCCACCATAAAATAAGGTAGATTAAGTTAGGAACATCTTGTTAGATGTTCTTTGCTGTTCTTCTTTCTCCTCTTATCTCATCTCTCTCTTTTTTTAATTCACGTCATAGGCCTGGATTTGTTTTTTGTACTTTCTTTTATGTTGAAAATAATTTAGTATGACATGCTGGTTAATTAAGCATTGACCGCTACAGGGTCCTTACTAGAGAAATCATGCATGTGATGTTGAACTTTCAATGGCTGCCAATCAAAGGGTTAATAGCAGGCAAGTGTAAGGTTTACAAACACTACAAATATGTAGCCTAGTCATTATGGTGCCATTATTAACAATAAATAAACAGAAATTATTAATCAAATGTGAAAAATGGAAAAATATTTTAATAGTCAGAAATAAATGTCATGCTTCGTTCAAACAAAATGTTCATACTTGTTTTAACTTTATATTAATTCCAAATTACTTAAAACCGTTGGATTTTAGTGCCCCACCCCGCCCCTGTATACTACTGCAACAAACATAGGCTACATCTACACTCACATTACATGCAAATATCAGCATTACTGTAGACAGCATTGAGTTATCTTAAAACCAAGGCATGGCATGTTCTTGCAAAGAGTAATGCTACAGATTAATGTCTTTAAATATATACCATCAACATGCAAATTGTCTCTAAAATTCTAAATATTACGCACTGAAGTCTTTATGGCTGCCAAAACACAGTTTTTAACATTAGCACCTACCTACTAGTTTTGCAGAGCATATTGTACATTGCTTCACAATTGCTCCATTCTTAAAAAACTCAGAACAAAGAGTTCAGACTTTCTGTTCAATGCACTTAAAATGAAACCGATACACCACTGCATTTTCTCACCGCTTCCAACCATCTATTACTTATCGTCCCCTCACACACACTGATTCTGTATGTAAAATGAGGTAGAGTGAGGGGAAAGTGGCAATGCTAAATACAAGCCTTTGATCAAGAGAGTGAGACAGAATGTGAAATGGCACCATAAAGCAGCATGCAAGGCACAGGCAGACGGCTCTGTCTCCAAATAGGCTGTGTTTTAAATCTATTACAATTACGTTATGAATAATTTGTGAACAAAATTCCAGCATTTTTTTTTTGTTGTTGTTGTTTTTTCACACTGTCCATAATGTTACTGTCACGGACGTGTAGAAGGTACCAGGCGAAGACTCAACACGGCAGGTTAACATTCAACTTTAATATAACTGTGGTAAACAAAGAAAAGAACTACATGCACCCAACAAAGAAACATTGTAACCTTCACGATCGACAGACAGGACTAAACAACAGGCTTAATTACACAGGGGATAACTAAGGACAGGTGAGGGACACAGGTGGCAAGGGTTAACTCAACTACCTAAACAAGAACAGGAACATGACCATACAAGGATACACATGACATCATAACCGAAAACTAAGGCATAAAACTAGTGACATTATTCATTATTATACTCTGACATTATTCGGGTGGGTGTCCTGGCAATGGGGGCGGAGCCGAAGGTAGCAACAGGGAGCCGAAGAGCCAGGACGAAGACGAGGATCCGGAGGGCCAAGGCGGAACAGGTGGTCCCCGGTGACCGACACGGATGAGGAGATACGAAAGGCCACGGCGGAGCCGGGGCGAGAGAGGACCAAGGCGGAGCTGAAGGGAGAGAGGAGCCTGACAGAGCCGGCAGGATGGAGGGACGAGGCGAAGCTGAAGGAGTGGAGTCCCAAGGCAATGGATGGACTCCAACTGACCTAGGCGGAGCCGGAGGGACGATCGAGTACAGTGGAGCTGGTGGACAGGCAGGCACCGAAGGAAAGAAGGGAACTAGGGTCCATGGTGAAGTTGATGGGTCGAAGGGCTGAGGCAGAGTTCTGGCTTCGGAGGCCGGAGGAAAAGTCAGAAGGCTCTCTGCCTTTGCTGGCACTAGTGGGTGGGTGGGTGGGCGGGTACTCACGAGACTCCTCTTGTACTATAAACTCTGGAGGGCACTCTTGCAGCTCTGACTCTGTGAAGCGCTCGTGCAGCACATGTTCATGGAACTCCGGGGCCCATAGGTGATCAAAGTCAGTGACGGGCTCTGGTGGCACAGGTCATGGGGGATCAAAGTCATTAACAGGCTGTTGAACAGGGATTGGGATCGACTCTCTTGACCGTGATCTAGGGGCTGGAATCGGGATCGGCACTCTCGGCCGTGACTCTGGAACAGGGGTCGGCATTCTTGGCCTTGGCATAAATCTGGTTCTGGGCCCGGGTTACGTGGACTGGAATCCACAGGGTAGTGAAGCCACTTTCGGGGGGCTGGCACAGTTTTGACTCCATAGTGTGCAGATTCACGAATTTTTGGCCCCGATTTGATACACACGACATCATTACCCAAAAACTAAGTGACATTAAACACAGACTCTTATGTTTAACTACTTCCAAAGGCATAGCACAAACACTTAAAAAAAAAACTTGCTTAAAACATTCAATAAAAATGTTAGTAAAAAAAAATTATTATATATAAACAGCATTGTCATAATTACAGCAGAAATATGTTTGTCAATACAGAGAGTCTTTGAATATAACTATAATCAAGAAAGGTTGAGAACCACTGCTCTGGTCTACAGAATTTACAAAACCAGATAATGATTCAAATAATGAATACTTCAGTCTAACACAGTTTGTCATGCAGTGTAAAGACTTTTTGTATAGTTCAATATTTATTGTGACTGACAGCACAACGACACTCTACTGAATCACTTTGTCGTGTGATTATTCAAACCAGAAAGAATCATTTGTTCTTCTTTGATTGCACATGATTGAATCAGCTCTGAATCACACAGGTGATGAGGAGGTGTGTTCCACAGAAAGTGGCAGAAACTTCAAAGGCCTTTCAGAAAGCTATGGTTCCTTCACTGGAGTGTATGATCTGACTTTGATGGTTATCCTCACGCCTGTTTGAATCACCAGCTACTGCCTCTAACATCCCGAGAACCGAACGGTTTCTTTGGTTATCATCCATACAGCTCCAGCTGCTGTTTCTGCCCCAAACTCCGGAACATCTCTAAGCAAAAAACAGCCCTGTTTAGTTCAAATAATTATCTCCTCATAACAAGCTTGCTGTCAGTCATCCTAATGTTTATTTATACATTCATTGTTATTTGTGCCCAATTCTGTTTTATGTTTATCTGTAAGCTTTTTTCCCCTGCCCTATTTTTCAAAACAGTTGCTATAGAAACATACCAGAAGGAAAGACTTATTGAAGAATTTACTGCAATGCCAGAGTGTTCCTGCAAAGCCCATCCTGGAGAACAGAAACAAGCTGGTTCTGGCAGGCAGGTTTAATAAGCTGTCCCAAGACACTCCACAACAACCCTTCACCTAAAGCCCCAGCAGTCCTGCATCACGGCATCTTCAGCACACCCCTCTCTCCAAAACACTTGTCCTCCACTCCTGAGTAGCTCTGTGAACAGTGAGCAGTAATTGTATGATAATACGGAAAGTGCATTCAGTGCTGGGATGTTGCCTTTCCTGCCCGTTTTATTGAAAATGGTACATGGGCCACGGAAGAGACAGATTGCTCAGCCTGGTGGCTCCTGTTGCTGTATCATTAGCCAAGCCTAATTGGATATTAATGACCGTGCTTTTCCATTACCGCAAACGGCACACCTGACGACATTAATATCGTGGGGAGATAAGAGGAAACTGTCATGATGTCTGTCCTGTACTGTCTTTCTAGTCAGCCTTTTGTTTTCATTCTGTGACCTCATGCTTTTCCTTGTTTATAGTCCTGCCCCTTTTCATTAGTGTTTAACTTCTAACCAGCTGTGTGTCCCAGGTGTTCTGCGTTTCCCTACCTCTTCCCGTTTGTATTTAATCCGTGTCTTTTTGAGTTTTAGTTGTCAGTCATTGAAAATGTTTTCGTGTCTTTGCGTTGTCGTCAGCTGTCCTGTATCCTGTCCTTACCATTAAAAGTTCTTTGTTTCATGGATTTCATGTCAAAAAGTATATAAACGAAAAGAACATGAAAATGTAACATACGCAGCTAAGTGAGATGCTCTTCAAGTCCTATACCGACAATATTTTTATACATTTTGAAGTATCATTAACTGCAGCGTTTAGCCCCATAATACAATTAAATGCAGCTCCAACGTGACTTGCGAGACAGACATTTTATGATCAATATATATTATAAAGCTAACTGAATTACAAACATTTACTTTGTCCCTGCAGCTTTAGATAAAAGTTTAAAGTTTCAAGTACATCCTAAACAACAGATTTCATATTTTAAATTATAATTTTAAAAAATTGGAGTAAAAGCCATTTATCTTTAAAATGATTTCTTATTCTTTCTTTTTCAAGACCCGCCAGACAAAATCCTGGACAATTCGGATGCCCACACACTGACACACCAACTATGGGATACATAATTGCCAATTAATGCAAGGCAGGTGCAAAGGGGAAAGGAGAAAAAGGAGAGATGTTAAAAGCGACCCCAACACATTAGCCAGTCCCTCTTAGATCTGCAGTAAACAAATTCCCTTTAAATGAAATCCAGCCCCTCTGAGGCTAATCATACCAAAGAATGAGGAGAATAACTTCAGTAAGGTTTAGCAAACTCACTAATTGCATTTTTAAATGAAGGTGAATGTTATTTTTGTGCTAAAAGGTGAAATCTAATGAATCGTTCTTGAGATCAAAAGAACAGTTAAAGCAGAGTTTGGCTGCAAGAAAATGATACGCTGACATGTTAGTGGAACTCTTTGTTAAGAAATACTGTGCTTATTCAGAATGACTCTAAAAGATGAACACTACATGATATAGCGAGTAATCGAGACATATTTGTAACGATTTTGCTGAAGGGATTGAATTCCAATCCTAATGAAAGTGTTAAGACGGATGTTTCAATGCAGCGTCTCTGATTTAAATTTAATTACCGAACAGTACAAAGAGTTGGCAAGCTCAGTGCATTTCTGTGAATTAGTTCAAATTGTTTAAAAACTCTAGACTAAATCAGATTCTGAAAGATTCGCTTATGATTAACAATGACTCACAGTTGGCTTTTTAATTAATCAAAAACATACAGTACAACCAGTGCTGATTCTCAAACAAATGGCTGTCAATCTTTTTTTGTTTTTCGTTTGTTGTTTTTTTCTCATAAATTTACTGATTTATTCTGATGAAACCTTCACTGACTGAAAAGAAATGTACCAATAACCACACACAAAAATTAAATATATATATATATATTTCTGCATGTCAATGAGGCTACACTGGATGTACTGTAGGGGTGGACGATATGGAAAAAATATCTTATCACAATTTTTTTCTGGGGAAATCATGATTTTTATCCCGATTCTTTTTCAAGTTGGTTTTGTTGGACCATTTTGCAAATTACGGAGGTGGGGTGGGCGATATGGCGAAAATATCTTATTACATATTAAGGTGAAACACTATATACTTATACACTACATACATCATTCTCAGGTCGTTTTTATCTGAATGAGTTTCTTTTTTCTGTTGAACATTGTAAATTCAATGAGGACCAGCTGCTGTTTGGTTACTCAAAATATCTTATTTTGTGTTTAGCACAAGAAAGAAATTAATACAGGTTTGGGACAACATGTAA
>JAUMHR010000305.1:2534827-2552512 GCA_032361145.1 Enteromius fasciolatus
CTTGAGCTTCAGAAAGCGACGCAAAGGGGTCTTGACCAAGCGTCAAAATGTGACGAGTTGGAGTGAGACTGTGTTGGTCTGAGTGGCTGTGCAAGCACTTCTCAGCCACCAATCAAGTACTTATTGGTGTTTTTCTAATTAGCGTCCGTGCTCACAAGAGCATGTAGGCATTACAATGAGATTAAAATGTACAGCGATATGGTCACTGTCTAACAAAATGTATCTGCTCAGCTGCCTGGTAATACTCGTCAGATTTAATCTATGTAAATACATTATAAACATTAATAGAAAGAGTGGGTGATTTTACTGACTTGCCCTTTCAGTCTCATTCAGCAAAATGTCATTTTGTTCCTTAGAACAGAGCTCATGTTATATTTTCAATAGGCTATGCACATACACATGCAATCAAACACAGCCAAAGACAAATCACAAGAAAGTTCATTTCCTGTGTTTTTCATTCATTTGTCTCGTGACTGACGCGTTGAATGAACGACCCATCGCTAATTAAAACACGGATCTTTGACTTCAGCTTGTCTGGTGTGGCAGATGAATGCTTGTGTTCGTGTGCATCAGGTTCAGGAGAAACACGCAGTGCGTCTGTATAATAATCACACATATATGTACAGCAAACATGAAAGGAGTGGAGCTGTAATTATGCTGGAATAATGCACAGACAGACAGTTTGCAGCCACAGTTGCCAGCGCTTGCACTTACACCCACTCGCCCACTTCATTTCCCCCATCCGTGCATTCAATACACAGCATTCATAATGAGACACTGCAAATCTCTGCTGTCCAGCTCTCAACAGCCCCTGATTTAATCAGAGAGATTGAAACACAGAGAAACGACTTCCTTAAGAAGCGTCAAATTATATTGTGTAATCAATTCAAATTCATTGCGTTCTACTGGTTCACTTATGGTGACTCACTCATATCCATGTATACCTTTCTTTTTCAGTCATATATGCTCATTTTTTCATTTCGGAGAAGTTTATGAGTGCTTTCATTTGGATTGGCTTTTTTATATAAAACATTTGCTCTTCCATAACAGGATCCATTTACAGGCTAAAAGGATAAATATATTATTGCTTTTGTTCCAAATCCTTTCATTTATAGCCTATTTTTGCTTCTGCCCTGTAAAAATATATCCATAGATGCACACAAAAATTGATGGATGCCAGTTTCTGCCTTGGAATAAAGAAATATAAATATATTGTGTTTTATATATATATAGCCTATATATATACTCTCACAGTGGTTGTGAAATATAAACTTGCAAGACACAAACTTCCTAAAAGTTTACATCTTGTAATTCTGAATGTATGCATTATATTTTTTCTAAATTCTGTATTTACATCTTGCAGTATGGTTTTGTTTGTTTTTTTCATTAAATACAAATAAAAAACTATTGCATTTTTGTCTCACAAATTAATTAATTTTTTTTTTGCAATAGTTAGTTTATATTTTACAAGTCTGACTTTTCTTGCAAGTTATAAACATTATAAACCATATTTATAAATTTCTATACTCAAAATTACACGAATCCTAGAATCCTAACTTCACTTATATATTCAAATTTCTATTTTTGGACCTTGTGTTTTTATTAGACACATCACTGACCAAAAATGCTACAGGGAACCATAAGGAGATGCAGAGTTACAGTGTGTGTATGAGCAACACAATTAAATGCTAGCTCAACTGCAATGTTCCTACGAGATTTGAGCCTTCAACCTTGGCTTTACAGACATTTTTTCTTTTCTTTTTCATTTCCCCTGACTTTTCTTCTAAACTCCTGCCTGTCAGAACCAATGAGTAGGCTCGGTAACACACTAGCCGAGAATTATTAGCATAAAAGGGCATTTTTTCTTGAGCTGATCAATTGTTTCTAAAAACAAAGACCTTGTAATTAAAACCCAACCAGGAGTTTCAGAACCAGAAATCAACACTGGAATGCCGGAGGCTGGGGAATGCAGTGGAAAAAACCCTGAAGGGGGTTTGAGGTATTATATCTAACTCAACATAGATGGAAACATCAAGCAGAGATTTCATTTAATGATCAGCTAAAGATCAAACACGCTTTCAGTGCGCATCAGAATCTCATCTAGAGTGATGTGGCCGAGAGAGATGGAACAAAATGAACAAATGCATTTCTGAGTGGGTCATGAACCACGTGGAGGTAGATGTGAGGATCCTCTCACTCATATTTGTGGACCGTGAACCTTCTAACGGAGATCTAAACCATTTAAAATCGACCTTACTAATGAGCAAATATTTTTAACTCTATTTTTAACCCTAGCAAACATTTTTGTTCTGGTGTATTCTGCGCTACTGCACATGATTCACACAGCTAGAACATATTTTAATATAAACATCTTTAAAGCTATTTTGCAATATTAAAACACTAAGCTTTATGTTCAGTCAATAATCTTAACATTCATGTACAACGGTAAAGGAAATTTCGGTTTGGATTCACTTTGATGTTACTGTAGATTCATCTTGGAAGGGAAATAAAGGAAGTAATTTTTTAAATGTTCGGCGTATCAAACAATCAACAGGTTTTTCTTTAAAGTTACACATACAAGCTGTACACTTTGTGGCACTTTGCGGAGTAAAAACCATACATTTGCTTTCTTAATTCAAGCGCACTCTCTCTAACAAAATTGTGCCTGCAAGTAAATGAGAATTACAATTTGCTCTTGGGCAGTCAGAGATATTCAGTTATCACAAAACTATCATTCCAGTGCATATGTCTATTGTTAAAGGAGACAGCACTGTCAGCTGTAGATATATACAAACAATCCCACTCATTATCGCGTGCTCGCTGAATGCTCTTTTGTTCAAGCTAATATGTAGACTATGCCTCAGGCCCATTGCTTGAAGTAATGGAATACCAGCGCTGCTCTAATTAGGCTTGAGCCTGATTATTACAGAGGCCTAATTAAAGATATTTCTTATGCCTCTAATGAAACTCGGTATGTTTAAGATTCAGCATAAACCTTTGGCAAACACCTGAAGCTGAACAACCAGAAAACCTCATTGAAATTGAAATAATAGAGATACAGAGAATTTTCAAGCTAAGGTTTTGTAATAAATTAATATTTCGGTTTCAGTAGAAGTTAAAACCAAACATTTGGGGCATGAAGTCTATTAGCACAAAAATACATTTTCACTTCTTTTCTTTTTAAAAAGCAAAAATCTGCGAGGCACATAAACTTGTAGTGAATAGAGGCAATTCATAAACACTGAAATACTTCCTGTTAACATTATGTAAAAAAAAAAATCACTGATATTAAAGTTATATCTGATTTTACAACTTTGTTGTTATGACAATGAAATGCCATAAACCCTGAAATGTGTAACTAAACTAAAAATGGATCATTTTGCAATATTACCTAATATTTTTGCTCCTAATGTGCTGCTTATTAATAGTTATTAAGGTAGTTAAGGGATCTAAAATAACTTCATACAGAATAATGCATTAATATGTGTTTTTAAGTATTAATAAACAGTCAGTAATATGCATGCTAATGAGTGACTAGTTAATGGGACTGGTCCCAAGTACCACAAGTTCTAACAGATGAATTCATATTTCTGACAGCATAGATTATAGACAAGAATGGTCTAAGATAACTGCCACTTCATATCTCTAAACTTTTTCATGCATTCTTTTTTCAACTTCACATTGTGAGCTTTAAAGCGACAATTAAGTGAAACATAAGTGCAGCTGTGACTTTATATTGTGACTTTAGATTTCTTATTTTATTTTTTTAACTTTATCTGGCAAAATGTTTATTTTCACTCTAAACCGGCTTCTATATGGTCTGAAGTGCCAAGACAACACTGAAACATTTATTGAATACAAGAATGTGCAAAACAAAGGATTGGTAATACCTTCATTAAAATGCAAATGAAAGTCTCACTACAGTCAAGGAGTGGTAACTACTCACTGTAATTAGTGCTATGAGCTGTAATTAGGACTATATGGCGGTCTCGTCTCCATCTGAGCCCAGACTTATTTGATTATAGGTGAATTAGAGTACTTTTCCAAAAGGCACAGTGTTGTTGCCTGTTTATGATGTTGCCACTTTCTTATTTGCTAAACGCTCTTTCTATCATGCACTAACTTGCAATTATCATGTAATTATCTGAGTGCTTCTCAAAGAGCGCAAACAAACAAAAAACATACAGATCATCTGAGGACTGGTGACATCGGCATCTTTACAATAGGAATTCTGATCCATTTCTGCCTTTGTGCCGGAGAAATGACAAGCTGTTGTCAGCGGACACTGCTGGAAGACAATAAAAAGAGACTGAGACATTGTATGTTTAATCGTCATTCTTTTGTACACATCATAGCTGTGTGAAGCTTCAGGCAGAAAATCACCAAGGCCAGAAACTTTTCTAAGGACTTGAATGTGCAAATCGGATTTGTACTTAACTCGAAGCATAGAGCAATATTTTCAAGGTATTTCATTTGGTGTTGATCCTTTTAAATGATTCATATACTTAGTTCTAAGGCCTTGAAAACACGAGAAAGCCTGGCGTAGATGATATGATGTAATATTACATTTAAAAGTGTCAAAACTTAAATACATTTCCTACAGCTGAAGTGCTGTTGACAGAAGAAATAAAACTTCCTAAAAGTACAGACTTGCGGTGACTTGGATGAATCTCTGTTGTGACCTGAGTGTCATCATCAGGAGATATGTGACCAGACATAGTTTAATTCTGACCCGTCTCCGCATCAAAGAGATGCTCTTTTTACCTCCAGCAAGCTCAACAGACCATCCAGAATTTACTTTGTAGGTCCTTTCCTCTTCTCTCGAGCCCTCTAAATGGATAAACCAAGGCCAAAATACTAAAAATATAATTAACACAATAAGTGGATTTTTTTCTTTTGATGATGGTGATGTGGATGTCAAAAAATAAGTAAATAAATGGCAAAAAAGTCAGGCTGCAGACTCTGAAAATCATTTAAGGAGTGCTCTTCAAGACTTAGACTTATCTCAAGGTTAACTATTACTCCATTTTACTGATGCCTTGAGAAAATTGGGTTTGGAGAAAAATCACCTCCTGATACCACATGAAAAAAAAAATCAATTACCTACATATTTTTGTTATATTTCCAATATTTTCAAGGTAAATTCTTCAGATGGGTGGTTGTTCAGTTTTGAAATTCAGCGAATATCACATTTAAGTTTTGCAATGAAAACCGAATTTGTTTTATTTCCACTCACAGGAGAAATGTTTTGTTAATTTTTAAATATATTTGAAACATAATTTCAACAAATACCAACAAAACAGTCATAAGTTGATTAGTAAAAAATTAAAAGAAGCACAAATATGATTAATAAAAAAAATATGCAACGTCTGTGACAATAACCAGTGTTAGCTCTGTTCTTTATCATAATAAATGTGAAAATGACAAATAAATAAATATATACAGTACATACATACATATGCATACAAAAGAAGTGGTTTAAAAATATTAGATAAATATTGTCTCTTTTTTTGGAAAGGATCCTTTATCTCATATTTGCAAATTGATCTTTGCGATTGCAATGTAAAATCACTAATAGACTCGAGATCCAACTCCTCCCTCTTTACATATCCCTAAACCACCTCCACCCCCGGTATCATCCCCTGTTCACCATTTTGAGAGAAATATAGCTGTAGATGTGTACTTACACTGTGGTTACATACTAGTATTACTAGTATTAGGGAGACGATATAAAGTATGGCCTAATTTTAATTATTGGGTTAACTATCCCTTTAATATTGAAAAGTCTAATTCATCAAGTAGGAAAATGAGAACTAAAAGAATGACAAAAACAATAATAACAAACTCTAGAATTTGCAGGACGTGAGGCCCCAGGCAAAGATCCCTTCAGCCCAAGCCACGATATATCCAAATCAAAATAAAACAGATCTAAAGCTACAAAGGCTCTCCTAAGCTCAGAGACATTTGAAACCTCAGAGAGCCCAAATGAAAACGAGAGTGAGGGACAGCATGTGTCATAGAAAAGACAGGGGCTGTTATATAGACACACACAGAGAGAGAGGGACCATCAGATCTCTGGTTTCCAGGCATTCTGTTTTATTGCTTTCCCCTTTCGCGCGCTCTCTCTCTCTTCCGTCATGGTAAAGGCTGCCCTCTACAGGCCGCTAAAAAAAATCACGAGACAGAGAAGGAAGGTGATGACGACGTCAACGACGACGGGAGGAAATTGATGCGTGTTACAAACACGCTCCATATGTTCACCCAGATCTGCTCATTAAGACACCACTGCGTTAACTGCTGCTGAGATAATCTATTCTCTACCAGAGATAGAGAGAGAGACTGAGTTTAATCCTACGCTCTACCAGAGAGCTGCTCCCTTTAACCTTCATCTCAACACCTCTCCATCAACCTCGCTGCCTCCCTCCGCTCAAGTCTTCTCAAACTCGCACTTTCTAATCTTCTCTTATTCTCACCCACCAAAAATACACCTTTTCACACCAGCGCTCAGATTTCTGTACACACGCGCACAGCGAGCGAAATCAGCCTGACTCTCGGAGCCGGTTAAGCCCTCGTGACGCACCTCGGAGGAAGATGATACATTTTCATTGGGACTTTGATAGCATTTCCTACTCCTTCTGCTCGCACACAAGCGGCAGCAAAGCTCCCCGAGAAGCACCTAACAACATCAAGGCGCTGTCTCTGCAGAGTCTGTGTTTCTGAGTGTGCGTGTCAGAGGGAAAATGCATATACGCCGGGAAGAAAAAACGCTCTACAAACAGCGTTTCAACAGTCTGTGGACAGCGCAGGCCTCTCTGAACAACATCCGGGAGGAAAATCCCATAAAGCACTTCACCAGTATTGAAATTAGGCTGTGAAGTGTTTGAGTGGGAGTGCCAAGGTAAGTGCACGGTCTTTAGGAAGCATTCAATGTTTGTTTCGCCATTGGGGATTCTTGGGGGGCATTTAAAAGCAAGATACTGGAATATAAACCTCTGAACCAACAGGCCAGAGATTAACTTTAGATTTATCGCACTTCTACACACACATATAGTGGGGTCTAAAAGTTTGAAAGTGCTAGTGAAAATGTTTCTGTCTAGCATTTTTCTAATTTCATACATTTTCATTACAAATTATCAGCATAACCATTTGAGTAAAAAAAAAATGGAATGAAATGAATTCAAAGCAGAATTATTATGAGAAAGTCGTATTATTTGGTTCATCTCCCAGTTGTTTTAATGAGAGCAGCACTCCAGCAGCCTGGATAATATCCAACTTTTGCATGATGTAACCTCATGTTACCTCTATTTTACTCCAACACGAAAGAGCAAAATTCAACCTAGTTGCCCTAGTTGTAATAAATATTATTACAATATTATAATATAAATTTATAAAACATATACACTACCAATTGAAAGTTTGGGGTGGGTAGGATTTTTTAATGTTGTTTTAATGAAGCCTGAAGTCCTTTATTGTGAATTATAATAAAATATTATTATATTATCTTATCTCATCTTATCTTAATGATATATATTATCTTAATACATTTTTCATAAATTGAAAGCTCGAAAGCATTTCTATTTGAAATAGAAATCTTTCGTAAAATAAATCTTTTGTTTTTATAAATTTGAAATATCATTGCTAAATAAAAGTAATAATTACTTATTAAACGAAAGAAAGAAAACAGATATCTTACTGAATGAATTTTTTTGTTGTTTAGTTTGATTATTTAAATCTTTCTGAACCATTTTATAATTTTTTTAAAATCACTGACAACATTCAGTTTTCAAGTTTCATCATTATTTTTCATTAAGTTTTAGAAATTTCGAGATTTTCAATGCGGCTTCAGAATTTCACACCCGAGTATATTTCCTGTAGATTCCTTTTTATGGTCCTTTCTTATTTTCTTCTATCTCTGGACTGGTTAGTTGGCAGGTTATTTGGTTGTTGTCAGACTCAGACAGCTGTAGCTCTAATAGGAGCCAGGAGATTAGTCCACAGATGTTAGTGGAAACCCTTCAGAGCTACTGCAAACACACATACTGTTCACGCAAACACAAAGCACAGCATGTCATCACTGATACAACAAATTCTACATATTAGAGACTTTTTTTATTGATGCTAGTACAAAAAATACAGTAAAAAGAATGTCTATTTTCTTCCCCGAAATTAAGCACTCTATTGTCAGTGAGCGTAAACGTAACACTCTGAACACTTAAAATAAGATAACTGGTCATACAAACATATCTCACTGTTTGAAGATCTAGAGCTGAAGTCCTGGGCAAGTGGCCATCCACTCTCCGCTGCTAATGACACATCACAGCAGGGATTCAGCGTAATGATAAACACACACATCAAGAGCGCTGATATGAGCATCAGAAGCTCTTCTCGGTTTCAGCCTGCAGCACCACAGGGTAGATTTACTCCAGCGCACGTGTGAGCGCTTTACTCTGTGTACCCAATGAGCTAGATGGTGTTAATCTTACTTGCTCTCAGCATTTATATATAGAGTATGTTTGTGCTGTGCTTCAATACGCATCTTATTTGGATCACCTTATCACACTGTATAAGCAAAAATACATGTGCATGATGCGAGTAAAGCCACATCGATCTGCTGGTTGAGGGTCTGTTTGTGGGCTAAAGCTGCAGTTGTAATGCAGGGTGATGGTGTAGTGTTATCTGTACTCAACCCTAACACAGTAAGTGTCCTCGTTCTTATCCTGTTTGTCATTGATAAAGATGAGAATCTCTTCCATGCCAGGGTTCTGACTCGGAGCAAAGCGCAGGCCGATGGTGTAGAGCTCCCCTCCCTTAATCTAAAACACACACAGAGACAAATTAACACATATGCACACACTGAATATATACATGTCAAAATAAAGAATCAGATCAAACTTTGTACATATATATGTTTATAACTGGTTCTAAATGAAAACTCTTTTATTTCCAACTATATACATATACATACTGTATATATATATATAGCTCTGGGAAAAAATAAGAGACCACTTCTCACCAATACAAAAAATGCACTTTTGTTTCATTTTTTGTGAACTGCCGTCTTTGAAATATTAAGGATAGAAGCAACTTGACGCTCTCTGAATCCTTGTGCAAGTAAAGCTAGGATTGAGCCCTTTTTTTCTTGACTCAAAACCTCTCTTTTCACAGTTTTTGGCATGTTTAGTGTTCATTTTTAAATTTCTAATTACTTTTGAAAGACTTCTAGCTTTTTTTAACATCCAACTGGTCACACTGCAAGAGGATAGTGTTGATTACAGCAGTGCTTTTTATACATTTCCTGTTAAATACAATTGGATTCAGGAGCTCACCAAATAAGTACCTCAATAAACAGAATTACGGGGACACTGAAAATGTCCTCATAAATCACCTTTATATTGTAATACCCATGTCATTATACAAATTTGTCCTCATAAACCACATAAACATGCACACACACTTTTTTGTATTTAAGTTTTAGCAAACATGTTTTATTTTTTTCTGTGCTTGTGTCATTTTTCTTTTTTTAATACTATTTAGCTTTATTTTTATATTTTAGTAATTCTCATACAGTGCCCCATTTTTTCATTTTGATTTGTTTTACCTCTAGTTATGTGTATATTTTAATTATTTTTGTTCATCTAATACATGTATTTTATTTTACAGCTTTATTTCAATCACCAAAAATGATTTTTAATCAATTTTTATTAAGTTTTAATTAACAACAACAAAGCTGGTTCTATAATGTCTGCATTCTTCTGTCAGCGTGGCCAGAATCCCTTAATAAAATAAACTACGATCAATACTTAATTTTATTTTCTGTTTCCAAAATCATTGTTTTAAAGGAAATGTGTTCAAATGTTCAATGTCGTTCAAAAGTTTCACTTTCTTTTTTCCATGGAACACTAAAAGACAACTGTATTTTTGTGCATCTTCCTCCAGTGCAGCTAAAGAAAAGCACTACAAAAACAGGAAAGCGACTATACTCCTAATCTCTTGCCATACGATTAAATTCCTATTCCTGTTGTAACAGAAATTGCACTCCAGTGTTTAGAGGAAGATGAGAGAAATTGCTCTCTCTTTGTCTTTATACATTATCTCTAATGGCTGACTAAGACGTATGGAACACAGTTGAGGATTTAGTTCATAATCTCCTCAAAAGCACGCACATATCGATTCTTCCGTTGTCTTTTGGCTCTGTGCCGATTTTACGATGACACACTTGTTATTTCTCAAAGAGGGAAAAAAGCAACATCTCTAGCTGCACTTTTTCAAAAATATAGACGCCATAAATCCAGCGCGAGAGAAGATAATTGAAGCCGTGTTGACTAGCAAGAAAATGGAACAGGCCATTTCCTTTCTTTATGAGCTTCACCGCTTTTATTTGACGCAGAGGTAGCATTAATCCATTGTGTTCAATACTGTCACTTGCATATTATACATTGTTTCGCTATTTATTGCCCAGATATGGGATGTGAAACTCACTAAACCATACAGCGATCAATGAGGGCACTGAATGATGAAATTAACATTTTACCCCGGTCTGTTTTACACCATTTCTGAGTAAAATGATGATCAGGAAAAATGACTTTGTGACCCCCGAAGCCACAGTAATATATCCGAGACACTCTGTCCCTGTGGCTAGCTAATGTTCTCAGTCTCCATCTGGAGTAATAGCTAACGGTCGTGTATCGATCACCTAATCAATTAACAGCTTTTAATTGAAGTCTAACGTAGAGCTAGAAGACCTACACGCATCCCTCCAAGCCCTCAAGGTGAGAGAAATTGACGATCCCAGCCCGATTGTGAGAATCTCTCTTTTGTCCCATTTTTTCGGACTGCAGCTTTATGGTTACCTCAGGGGACCGGCATTGCGAGAGGAGCCAGGGCACAAATTGAGTTCTCCAATATACTGAGAACTTCACATACTGCCGAGACATGTCTAAGAATGACAGTTTAGACGGACACAAATTGATTCCTAGACAGAGGCATGTCAAGATCCTTCTCCTCTGGGCTCTAGATACCTTTTCGTTGAATGGGGCTTTAAAAAATATGGTTCTTTTCGGCGTTAAACAGCAAGGCCTCCCGACAAAGTCTGAGATCTGTTGATAGAGCAAGAATTAGCTTTGGGTCCTCTCACCTGAAATTGCTCCTCTTTAAACTGAAGCAGGTCTGGGCGATCTGTGCGCAGATTGAATACTCTAGAGGACGAGTAGGGGTTTGTGAAACTGATTTTCTTATTGCTGCCCTTCCCTCCATCTACAGGAACGCCGATTTCAAATGCCTGGGGAGATTAAAGCACAAGCCCAGAGACGTACTGTAAAATAACTGAAGTAAAAACGTCAGGTTTAAATCACTGGCGCTGACTTCATGCACCACATCCTCTGTCACAGAGCGGAAATTTAAAGACCCATTCAGTTCTTGCTATTGCTCTGCTAAAAATCTACATAAGCTGAGAAAAACGCTCACTGTGGACTATGCATCATATCACACTTATGGGAAAAAATGTCAGTTTTGTTGCTGGATAATCGTTACTAAAAGTAAACCCATTTTATTGGACAGCCTATATTGGCATCTACTTGATAGTTGCTAGAAGAAAGCACTTTGCAAGAGGACATCATCAAGTAGTACAATTATAATTACTTTCATCTAACTGATACAAAAATGAAAAGAATACTAGACTATATATCCATTCATTCATCCAACTGAAGATATTTATCTTTAAATTTTGTTTGATGTCAGAATATATCACGTCACATATTTACATTCAATTTTTGCATTTGGTTGACGTTTCTATCCAAAGTCATTTTCACCGAATTCAAAATACTATATAACTGACCAAGATACTTCCCATGAACTTGGCATTGCGAGGACTGTGCTCTGCTGTGTAAACTATAGAAATATACACACAATATTTACATTTTAAAACCTTATTTGTTGTAATAAGCAGTAATCTCTCAATAATATTAATAATCATTTACCTTCTGTATACAGTACCATTCCAAATTTAGGAGTTATTAAAATGTTGCATTACATTTTACATTTTTTTAAAAGAAGCCAGCCCCTTACACTTTACTAAAGAAAAGAGAAAATCGATATAGATATATTGTGAAATATTACAACAATTTAAAACAAAAATTTTCTATCTGCATATTTTTTATGTAGTTTATTCATGTAAAGGAAAAGCTTATATTTCATCAGCCTCGACTCCTGTCTTAAGTGTCACATTATCCTTCAGAAATCATTGTAATGTGCTGGTTTAGTGATTTATTAATTTTTAAAACAATTGTGCATTTTTAAAACAGGTTTTTTTTTGATAAAGTTAAAAGGAACAATATTTTTTGAGGCCCCCTTTTTTTAATTTACTTTTAAAAAATCAATGTAATACGTCCTTACTGAATAAAATCATTCAAGTTAATAAAAATCTTACTGAACCTAAACTACAGTATTCAAGTCAAGTCACCATTTTTTATATAGCATTTCTTACAATGCAGATTGTGTCAAAGCAGCTTTACAGTATTAAACAGGGACATATTGTGTTGAAATAGTGTGCTGTTCCCCTCTGGCCAGACAAAAGCAGTAGTTTCATCCTATGCTGCAACAAGGACTCATCTTGGTTTTGTCCCGCTGGCTGTCTAAATGATGAGGTCTTGCCAATAGGTAGTGTAAATAAGTATTGAAAGGTTTGTGTTATATTGACAAACCAGTTTCTTTGTGGAAAAAAATCAATGTGGTTCGAACACTACTTGTTGCAGTTTGCTGACTCACCTTAGAGATCACAGGCTGTCGGCATGTGATACACAGCAGCCAGGAGGCAATCAGCTGCCGAGTGTCTGCGTCCACTACATTGAGGTAAAAGAAACGGCTTCCAGGGCGCAGAGCCCTCAGGCCCACACGGACATCCTGAACTCCCTGAGCAGGAAGAGCAAAAACTTCACCTGGATCCACCTGGAACACACAAATCTCATGATCACAGAGCTTCTGGCATCAAGCACAGAAACCAGAAAACAGCTTTAGAAAACACAAGGCTGCACCTGAAGCTACTAATGTATAGCTACTTTGCCTCATCATCTTTCTTGGCACCTGCTGTACAACATTAGCACACGGCCAATTAAACCAACAGTAAGGTCTCTACCAGCACACAGCGCACTGTTGACATGGGAGCTGCTGTATTTGCTCTGCTTGCATATTTGGGATAACAGGAAATACCCATTTTGAGATTTATGCTGCCCGTATAATCCACATGTTCCAGTATTTTTTCATTTTCTGTATGAATTTGCATTAAAGCTCTGCTTTCTTTGCTGCGGTGTGCTGAACCCTGGAAGATAATGATACTGCTGCAGCCAAAAGAGTTTTATTGTTTTTATCCCCTCAATGTTTCCTCGCTCACATAACTTTAACTGCATATGACTCCACTGTTATTTACTCATTTTTCTGGAATGCAAAACATATTTTTATACTCGACTATGCCTTGCAGTCCCTTGGTTTGGCAACTGCAAAATAATTAACAAATATATAGGATAAAGAGGCTGAACAAATATGCTAAAAACCTCTAATTGCATCTCTAAATCCATCTTCTTTAAAATCATGGATAAATGCGAATAATAAATTCATTTCTGGTATTAGACTGTTTAATATATAAAAAACACAAATGATTTTACATTTTTATTTTATATTATGATATATGTATATGCTGTCAAAGTGCTGTGAAAAGAATAATAAAAAAGAAAAGTTTTTGTTCACATAATATATGTGTGTGTACTGTATATATATATATATGGTGCCTTGTAATTAAGGATTAATAAAACCTATATCATTGTGTCTTTAAAATTGAATGTTGCATGGTTATAATTAATGTAATTTATCAAATATAATATTCAGATTCTAGCTTAGATTGGTAAAAAAGAAATACATTAAAGAATAATCTAAATTTCTAAATTATTCATTTAAAAATTATTTAAACTTTACTAATATACATACATTTGGGGATTTAATGTGTAAATATATATATATTTTTTTATTGTACTGTATATTTTTACATTAATTAATTATTCATGTCTACAGTAGTACTTAACATAAAAAAACAAAAAAAGTAAAAATGAAGATTTCAATACTTGATAAAATCAGAACATCATGCAATTAGCTAGTAAAACTTTAAAATCATATTCAAAACCCTAAAAAAACACAACTAGAAATAAAATATACATAAACCAGTCTTATTTCTTAGCATCTCACTATTTTTCATCATTGTCCCATTACAGGAAAAAACGGCCACATAATCCCCCATCAGTTCTCACTACCCCCAATCAGTGTGTTTCCCTTTGACCCCGTAATGCTTACCTGTAGCTCGAGGGGATGCGACGTGTAGCACTTGACCCTGCGAATGGCTTGTGTGCCGTGCAGAACCAGCGAATGCCAGCTCAGAGTGCCACACACACAGCTCAGGTCCATCCTTTGCAGGTAATGCACGTATACCTGCCAGATCTGCGCAGGGGAGGCCAGCCAAGGGTCACTGCCATAGAGAGATTGACATAGAGCCACAGACACACAAAAGACACTTTATCACTTTTCTCTTCATATACACTGACACAATAGCAGGACGGACCTGACAGGCCGCACTTCCCCTGAGAGAGAGACACATGCGTAGCATGAATCTTCAAAAGAGAGATGTTCAGAAAGACCCAAATGTCACCATTTTTAAATTCATCCATTCACCCTTTCTTTAAAAGCACCTCACGTGCCAGCGGGCAGTTGTGTCCCAGTAGGAGCTTTGCAGATGTGGATGTCGCTCTGCCTGCCGGGGTTTCAACAGTTGGACTGTATTAAAAATGAAGGACTTTGTGCGTGAGCTCTTCACCCTGCCTCAGGGGCTCAAGCTCAAGGGACAACATTTTGAAGAACGTTTGTACCGTCCTTGGATGCTGAGTTGTCCTTAACAGCAGCTGTTGTTGTGGATTAAAAAAAAAAACTACAGCTGATTGATTTTCTGGTTATTATAATGATTCAAATTCAAAATGATGGGTTATACTGTGTGTCTGATGAGCTTGTCTGTTGTTCAGTCATTTTAAACCATTAAGTCTATTATGAGCTCGCTAATTAGAGTAGATACCTATGCATTTGTTCCACTGACAAACTACGTTTTCATTTTTGTGAGATTAAAAGGAAAAAATATATATATATTAAAAAGCTTTAAACAACATTTACATTTCGTAAAAAAGCCCAAGAAAATGATATAAAAAAATTATTAAAAGTATTTATAAAATCAGTAATGAATAATTTATGTTTTTAGTGATTTAATAAAAAAATGTATATTTCATGGAAAAATATTAAAGTAATGGCCTGTTATTTTAAAATAACCAGACAAACAGAGCAACCAATGGCATGGGTTTTGGGTGTGACTATCTGTTTGATGACCTATAGCAGATGGGTGGTGTGTTCAGGAAATATTAGAACATGTTAAATTATTATAAGAACTATAATATTATATTATTATTATAAATATATTTAATATAAACATAACACATTTTTTCTTAAATATATACATGCATATAAAAGTAAAGTAAAAGGATAAAGCAAGTGAGCCGTCTGCCTTTAATATGTGTCGCTCTCACTGGTTCTAGTTCCAGAGAGAGATGTGTGATGTGCAGGTTCTAAAATTGTGTTTTTATTCATGTTCACTGATTACGTTGAATTTTGATGAATAAATGAATATTATGATCTGATGCAATCAGACAGTAAATGAGACATCCTGATTAAGCAAATGTCATTAATCACACATGAAGGGATTAATCAGGGACTGGGCTTTCACACACACACACACACACACACACACACACACACGCACACTGCTAAACACAGAGGTTCGCACGCACACACCTCACCATGCATCTGGAGGAGTGAAAATTAACAGGTTCTCACTTTCCAAAAAGAGAAAAGTGAACTTTTCTGCATGTACTCATATGGGAGAAGGCAAAAAAGGAGGTGTACATACGTGAAAATGATTATGAAGAATTTCCTAATCTGCGGACTTGGGCTGCCAGGTACTTTCAGGTAAACGTCCTGTGGTTCTCCTGGAGTCTAACGGTTTAAAATACAAGGACATTAACTGTGATATAATAAGGTTTTATCAGTAATTAAATTATACAATTATACAAATATATGTTTTATTTATATATATATATATAATCTTTTATGAAAATATACAAAATACCAGAATATGAAACTAAACTGAAAATAAAAGAAATGTATTTAAAAACATAAATAAAATAAGAAAACAAACTATAAAACTTTAATATTTAATGAATAATGAATATATGACTACTTTTACTGGTTACTAATGAACCATGAAAAAAAATATGTTAGTCTTTTATGAAAAATATAAAATAATGTCCTTATCTAAACCAAATAAATATAAAATAATATGCCTTAATGACAAATCTTAAAATAAACATTTAATGAAAACTTCAATCTTAGCAAAAAAATGTAATCTTAAATGAAAAACAATAACAAAAACAGAAATTATCAATAAAATATAAAAATATAATCAGTAATCATGTAACTGTTTCATTTTATTGGTTACGATTGAAAACTGTTAAAAGTTTAATAATATAGTGTATGTAATGTTAGCCTTAAGAAAAAAACAAAAAACTTTATTTAAATAATCATGCATAAAAAATTTATATAAAAAGAATTTTCAGTAGTTGTTAAAAAATAAGTGTGCAGGCCATGACATCACAATGAGTCAGCACAAAGTCTCAGACACTAATTAATAACTCATCAACGTTCTGATTGGCTGGCTGCTGTTAAGAGTGGCTCCTGATTGGCTCACCAAGTTGGTGGTGTGGCAGATGACATTGGGGTCGCTGCAGCAGACATGAAGTGTGGCAGAACCATCTGTGAGCAAGTACAAAAGGAGACAGAGCACAAATGGGGTCTTTAGTTCAGAACTAATAGCAGACACTGAAGCATGTTTGTGTGAGTGGGTTTATGTATGTGCGCCGGCAGCGGATGAGATGTTTGTAATGAGCAGCACCTGCTGTCTCGTCCCAGGCTGCTGGCAGGCGAATGGCCTTCTTCAGGAAGGTGAGTTCAGGCTGGTAGAATCGGAAGGTCTGGTCCACCACATGTGGCGTGGGTTCAACATCCACCTGGCAGATCGCCAGAGGCTTTCTGTCTTCCCCGCGGAACAGCACCTGGAAGACAAGCGGATCGTTTGCAACCTACACAAATTTTGAAAGGCCTTCCCACTAAATGCTAACAGGAGAACTACATCAATTGAGAAAATAAAAGGCATGTTCCTGATTCACAAAATAAACTGACCGATATCGAACACACCAGCGACATGCTGCCGATTACCACACGCAGTCTTTTTGTGTAGATCAGTGATATTTTAGCAGTTTTTATTGATATTTTAAATTTAATTATATTTTTATGTCTGCTTTAATGTTCATTTTAGTTACATTTATTGTCCTTTTTATTCGTTTTTGGTGTTTTAAAACATGCCTATATAGTTTTATTATTTGTATTTTACGGTTTTAGGTATTTTGGTATTTCAAGGTAAACTTCAAGAAAATGGAACTAGTTGCAATTTGCAACTAGTTCAGCCCCAAACTACTAAAGCCCACCCTTGAGCCAGTATAATGGTCAAAGCTGCTCAAGGTCTACCTCTAAATGACAAGCCTATCTAAAACC
>JAUMHR010000305.1:2588360-2611454 GCA_032361145.1 Enteromius fasciolatus
GACGGACGGACAGATAGATGGAAAGATGGACAGACAGACAGACAGACAGACAGACGGACGGACAGATAGAAGGAAAGACGGACAGACATATTAATGGACAGACGGACAGATGGATAAATAGGCGGATAGACAGACGGACGGATGGATAGATGGCCAGACAGACCTACAGTTAGACAGATGGACGGACAGATAGACGGACGGACGGACAGACAGACAGACGGACAGACAGACAGACAGATAGATATGAAGCATGCATACAGTATTATACCTTAGAATGATGCTTCAAAATTCTGCACGGAGGACAAAGCTTAATGGGTTTTTGATATATTCATTCAAAATCAAACACATTTAATGTGTGTGAAACATTTATGAAACCAACTCTGTGGTTGATATTAGACAACAAAGCATGCTTCGCAAGATGTAGAATGACTAAACCAGTCTGTGCATGCCACTCTGATTCCATGAGTGTAGTGTATGAAAGAGAGAAAATTTGAGAACGAGACAGAGCGGCCCATCAATCAGAGAGATGTGCCATAGCCTTGACAGGCTTTTGAGACTGAGAGAGGGACTCAGGCTTTATAGAACAAACACAGGAAGCAGAGTTGCTGAAACCGCCTCGTCCCCCTCCCACCAAAAAAAAAAAAAAAAAAACTTGAATCAACCTTTCCAAATTAGCATCTGTCTAAATTAGTGCCATACCACAATCAATGTGGACCAGATCCATCCTTACACGCTGTGGAGCCTAGGAAGTGTCACTGGATATTTTAAAGGGTCCTTAAGGTTGGACAGCATCTGCTTTGTTTTCTTTTGTTTTGCTGAAGTGTTAAATTAGGCTTCACTGAAGGGAGAGAAAGTCAAGCAATTTGGATTCAACACATTTTGTTTGTGAGCCAACAAAATCGTTTTTTACTGACAGGGAAACCTGCAATACACCATCTGAAAATGGAGGTAGCTTATCCAGCCATTAAAGTGCAAATGAAGACGTAACCGCAGGTATACAATCTTTGTCTATAGCTATCTTGTTTTTTATCTCAATTTTCACTTCATATTCAGCCAGTTCCATCAGTGGAGATTTTTACATGTCAGCTGAAAACACTTTTTTTCACACATGGCATTTGAATTGGGGCATTCTCGGGTAGTGGAGAAAATTGTTTTAATTAATTGTACTGTGCATATGCAGTTTCTGACATTTGTTAGTGTGTATTTAGCCTTGCCATTGTACTATTTTTACATTTTCATACTTGTGAAGCAATTTGTGAATAATAATAATAATAATTCCTTACATTTAAATAGGGCTTTCCAAGGCACCTAACATTGTGAGGGGGTTGGGGTGGGGTCCTCCTCATTCACTGCCAGTGTGCAGAATCCACCTGGATGATGCGACGGCAGTCATATTGAGCCAGAACACAGTGAGAGGAGACAGACTGATGAAGCCAACCAGTAGATGTGGGAATGGTTAGGAAGCCATGATGTTCAGAGGCCAATGAGGGAATTTGGCCAGGATGCCAAGGTCTCCCCTCTACTCTTTTAAAAAGATATCCTGGGATTTTTAATTACCACAGAGTCAAGACCTCGGTTTAACATCTCATCCGAAGGATGGTGCTTTTTTGCAGTATAGTGTCCCCGTCACTGTACTGGGGCGTTAGCACCAACACAGACCACTAACACTTCTTCCAGCATCAACCTAGTTTTCCCAAGAGGGCTCCCATCCAGGTAATGACCAGGCTCAAACCTGCTTAGCTCCAGTGGGTCTTGGGCTGCAGGGTGACACAGCTGCCAACTGAAGCAACTCTGTAGTTTTAAATATGCTACACAAATACAACCGAGTGGCCAAAAGAAATCTTTATATTGAATTGACCTTGTAATTTGCATGCAAAAACAACCAACCAGCGGAATCTGATTCACAAACAAATAATTGTTATGAGCCAGAATTAAATTATAAATCTATTGCATTGAAACTAAAGAAAGATTAAACCAATTAAAGATCAAAATAGAACTTAATCGAAATCAAATAAAAATCTCAATAAAATCGAATTGAATTGAGAGACTAGATCAAAATCAAATCAAAACTTAATATGTTTAAATAACATTGAATTAAATTAAAAAAAAAAATCTAAATCAATACTGAAACAAATCACACGGAATTGACTGAAAACTAATCAAAGTAGAAAACAGAACTTAACCAAAATCAAATAGAAATCTCAATCAAATCAGATAAAAAATCCAACGGAATCTAACTGCATTTCACTGAATCAGATCAAATTAATTCAAATCAATGAAATAACATCAAAATTATAACTGTGTTAAATAAAATCAACTCATATTGAATAGAATCTAAATTAAATCAAATCAAAGTAAAACTGTACCAAAACATATTAAATTAAATTGAACTAAACAAAATCAAATTAGAATTTATTCTGTAAAACCAGGGGTGTCCAGTCCTGCTCAATTTAACTGAAGGCTGAAACCAAAATCTGCAGGATGTTGGCCCTTCAGGAGCAGGACTGAACAGACCAAATGTTGATCAGATAGTTGATTTGGTATATTTGTACGTCTCGAAGATCAGCATTTAAACAGGAGTCGCCAGCTTTTTGAGTCTCTGTGGGAAGTGAAACTAAACACAGTATGCTCTCTGAAGAATAGTGCTACAGTCTCCATCCTGGCCTTCAATACCTCTTTGCAAACCCTCCCTAAGACTTCTCAAGCTTTCATGGTGCAATGCTGCCGTAACTCACAGAAACTGGCGCCCGTGTGCTCAGGTCAGCAGAACCGCTCTGATTCTGTCCAGCATCACAGTCAAGACACAGCAGAGATTGTTCTAAAACTGCTGCCATTCTGATGACACAGAAACAAACTGCACCCTGGGAGAGAGCAGGAGAATTTTAGCGTGTGATGAATTCAAGTGACTTACCGCTGGGCCACGTGGAGACTGCAGCGTCGAAACCATCGGCTCCAAGATGCGTTCGTCTGAAATTCACGTAAATAAAATAAAAATTAGAGCACTTTAAAAACTCGTTCCTTCCTCAATTGTTTATATTTGCACAAACTGAAGTATAGCCTTTAAGATAGGTTTCTAATTGTGTTGCTTGAGCAACACCAATGACAATGGCTTATGATTATTTAATGTTTTCTAGTAAAAAAGTTAAAGCCAACACCATGCAAATTACACTTTTTATCTCTTTTTTTAATCACATTCTTGGACTTACAATGGCTACGCATTGTCCATGAAACCATAAGTTTGTCACATTTGTTCACAGTGGATTACTATCCCAGTTTCCACAGCATTATGTCACTGAAATGTGGACTCTGAGGTATGCTAAGGCTCAGGGTGGCATTTGAGAAAGGGCCTACGGCTATCTGGCCAATACTCATTTGCATTCATGGTGTAAAGACAGCCTGAATGACCCACAGAATGAATCACATTTGTCACATAAGCCTGGCAGCAGTAGAAAGGGCTTGGGCTGGGCAAGAGATGAGGTTAAAGTCACAGTGAACAGAACATCATTCTCTCGGTCAGATAATGAGGTCAGCTTTATACGCCACTACGAATGACCTCACACAGACCTGGTTTATACTGTACCCAGAATTAACATCGGCCTCTAAAAAGGATTTAAAGAACTGTGCAATCTGGTCATTTGAATAAAACTCAGGTGCAATTTAAAATGCATACGAACACTTACGTAATTACATAATTGATATAATTATCAATCAGTAACGGATTACAATGTATAAGTTATCTACCCAGCTCTGTGCGTCTTGTATAACTTACTCAGCCTGTCTACTTTTTTCTGTCAATATCTTTACTGATCAACTTAGCGCATCCTTATTGGTCACAAGAGACACATGTTACTGCCAGATGTATCTGCCAATCACCTCATCTGACCACCTGTGAGAGAATCACCCGAGACGGATGTTAACAATGGGTGTAAACAGGGCCAAAGTATGAGGAAACTGAATGACAGATTCTCATTTGCAACGAATGCTGCGCATTTGTGCTCCTTTATCTGATCTAAACCTCTTCAAACACAATTACCAGATGCTTGGATGAGAAGGCCATAAGCTGCCTTATGTTAAACCAGACACTTTTTATGACTCACTCTTGTTTTCGGTAACTGATTTTTATAAGATAAGCGCTTGACAAGTGTGAAATCCTGTGAGAGTCTGAAATTGGGCGCTTGGGATTTGACACCAACAGAAGTGATATAACTCTAACAGAATGTGCTAAACCATGTGTGCTTATGGGACATGGGCGAACAAATAAGTGTATATTAATCAATTGTTCTTTACAATTAAGCAAAACGTCCATATCTGCTTTAATACATGGAGCTTCAAGGATTAAGTCTCTAATGTTCTGGCTTTCATTGAATGTCAGACCCTTGATGTGTCCATCCATTAAGTGTAAAACCCCTGGTTAACGGGCCTGAGGGGGTTTGCGCTTCAGGCTATTGTGACTTCCCAAAACCCTGACTGAGTAAATGTTCTGGATGGATTTTTATTTAAGGAGAACATCCTCTCAGCCACCCTGGTGTGCTTTGTCAGCTGGATTTTCACCTCCCTGTCTGGAACAACAGATATCAAACCTGCCTGGTGGTTTTTTTTTGAGTTTGTGGAGGGAACATTAATGATTAACCTGTCTGATAACCAGAGGGACAGGTCAAGAGACTCTAATTAACCTGCTTGACCCAGAGGATGCATTTCTTTTTAAATGCAAAAAAACAACAACAACAACAGATTTAAAAAGCTGCTGCTTTGAAATGACAAGAAAAAGTTTGTATAGTGCAATACAGTGCAGCTGGTGTGTAACTGACTTAATTTCTTTTTTTTCCACTACCTCTCCATAAACTCACTATTTTAATATTACAGAAAGCATCATGACATGTAACATAGAAAAATAATACATCAGTATCAGTATCAATTGGCCAGCTCTGCTAACATTCAAAGGTACATTAAAAAAATAGTCATTTTGCTTAATTTTTTCAACATATTTAAAATTTGAAGTAACTATATATATAATAATATATAACTATATATAACTATATATAACTATATATATATATATTTTTTTTTTTTTACAAAATAGTACCACAGTAGATCCTTCAGAAATCATTATCATATGCTGATTATGTGTTTAACATGCAAGTCATATTATTTGGTATGATTTGATTGAGTTGATTTTCAAAATGTGAAAAAAGTTTGAAATGTGGAGTAGAGACATTGTTTGTATGTCTGTATTGGAGAAGTTGAGATATATCCATAATGACAAATCTGAGGTATTGACAAAACATGGGGCCAGATTTTAGAATATCTCAATGTAACTCATGCAATGCATTCATAGCCAGCAACCCTTGTTAAAAACAAATGTTAATAATAATAGATTGTGATCTGTATTCTTTAGTAATTCATTTAATATAGTGCCTAAAGTATTATTTGATATCCAATAAGTCAGGATAATACTGAAGTGTTTTTTTTTTTTTTTTTGCAATAATTATCATCAATATCATCATTTAACACAAACACACACAGGTCTAAGTGACAATATTTATGAATTTGTATCCTGATTAAGCATAACCTGACTAGTTAAGTTGTAATGTGCCTTGATATCCATTCATCCCTCAGTGTTCTGTTTTTCTGGCATTACATTTTAATTTATATTTTATTACTGTAATTTTTTTTTTTGTCCTGTTTGTTCTGTAAAATAGAAAAACACTAACATATATGTTTTTTTTTTTAAGTTTACAAGAACATCATTTGTTTGAAATAAAAATCTTCCTTTTTTTTTTCACAGCTTTATAATTGTATTTTTTAGCAAAAAAAGATTAATAATGTTTTTTATTACTATATATATATATATATTGTTCAAATTAAATACTACTAATAATAAATGAATAAATAAATAAACAAACAGTAAGGCATCTTTCCAAATAAAATCTAAATCACTCAGACACTAGTGTGGATACTTAAAAGTTATAAAATTCTTACATATTCTGAAATGAAATCAGACACTAAAATAACATCCTCTCTACATGATTGCACATCAGGTACAGTTGCTGTCCTGAAACTGTCAAAGAGGACATCCAGAGATGTGTCTGCATGTGTAGCGGCGCTTCCTTGCTGAGTGAAGGTGACCACACAGTTGGGTGACAACATGTCTCACAGTAATGCCTCCGTCTGATGCTCAATCTGTTTCTGCTACATGTGTGAACTCGTCACCCCATCTAACACACTTTCTCTCTCTTTCTCACTCCCTTTCTGACTGTCTTACACCCTCCCTCTCATTTACACTTCCTCTCCTTTCTTCGCGCCCTCTTATTCCCTCATGTGTAACTTTCACTCACACCTTTTTAATCAAATTTTGGGAGGTTTTTGGAGAAACTCCAAAATGCAATATACTTCTTCCCATTAATCCCGACATGACAGAACAATAGAGAGAAAGACAAGTGATGACCAATTACCTCACATCTTGCTCTCTTCCTGACAGCTAACTACTCTCAAAAATCAAAAATCACATCGAACGCTGCATTAAAAAACAACCTAAAAAAAAATACACACGCATATATACAGTTTGATCGGCAGCATCAGCTCCTTCTAAGTATTTAGTCTCAGAAACGAGATCTCTGGAGACAGAACCAATCAACTCTTGATTGACTTCCCGCATAACGCAGACGGACAGGCTGCCTCGTCGGTGATGATTCACACAGACTAATCAAACTGCTGACATGTGCACTACGAAAAGCGCTCTCATAAATACGCATGGATGTTCTCACAACTGCACATTTTGAATCATGCATTGGTAAATACTGTGAGTGTGCATGATTGGCTAAAGGGCAAAATCACAGGCGATCTTCTTGCGTTTGATCAGCATTCATCAGTAGAAGATAGAACAACTAGCATCAAAGAGAGAAATGAACATATTCTGATCATTGCTGCCTACTCTTTTCTTACTCTCCAGCTTTAAGAACGCATCAAAATAATGTACATTTCTCCTGTGAAGAGATGGGAGAAGTTTAAGTTAGTTCATTAAATATTAACAGGTTTGTTTTTAAGCATTTTAAGTCAAGCATGTAGTATGTCAAGCAAAGACAACTATGAAAAACCCACCCGAACAGCAACAAAACATTAAACACTGTCCAGCCAACTGTGACTCAACAACCAATGGCATTAGTTGTAGATTATCTTGTCAATATTAATGAAGAAATCTCAGAGACATTAGCAAGGTGTTTGAAGATTCATGGGTGCTGGGAGTCCATGTCTTAGAAAAGAGAGAGGCAGAGAAATTATAGACTTGGCCAAGTGCCTGGCCCTCAGGCCAGAAGCTTCATCCCTCTTTGCCCAAGAAGGTAGAGCTCAAGTGAAGAGGAGTTAAAAGAAGCAAGAGGGAAAGAAGCAGACAGCAAGCATATGCTACTGTCTTCTTTCATTCTGCCTTTGATTATATCACTTGGCAAAACCTGAGACACTCAAATTGACCGGAGCACATTTCACCCGCACAGCACTACAGAGAAGTTGTGCTGATGGGTCAGACCCCCAACCTCCAAACATCTCACCCACCAGGAGCTGATTGCTATCTGAAACTGTGAAATGCAAGATATGCAAAAACACCCTTTTAATTGGAAGGCAGAGATTGTGACGGAAAAGTAATTAGTAGTCATTAATTTTTAAATTCTTTCCCCCCAACATATTAAGGGTGATTCACTTGGGCATGACAATTCTCTCTCAATATAGACGAACAGATCCACAACAATTCAAAACAAAAATGTCAAGCTGATTATTAAGAATTTGGGTTATGGGAAAACGGTACATAATACTTGGCAACGTTAACAGGAAAACCCCAAAATACTAAATAAGATCTATTTAAATATGGCACTGAAATGGCATGGACAGTTATTTTTGTGCCTGGCCTTATTAATCATGCATTTGTAGGGGTTTCTGTTTCAGACACAAAGTTTTAAAATGAATCTCGCATGAGTTACTTACGTGTGGGCTCGTCAAATTACTGGTGATTTGAAAAAAAATAAAATAAATAGTGTTGTAGAAAGGAGAGGATTTTTTCTACACAATTTATTTGTAGTGCCAGAAGAACACATTTACTACCAAAATTCAGACATATCCTTACGCTAATTTGCACTGTGCATGGTATATTGCGTTTGTCAGTTGAAACGTTTAAGGTAAAGATGATGACATCGGATTAATGATTTGGTCTCCCAGGTGCTTTGTCTCTGAACGCAATGTACAGATCCCTAGTCAGACTTTGATGACTCAATAAAGAATCCTGCTGAAGACACAGCAGAGTCTCCCGGTCTTTGCTTCTGAGTTTTTTATACAATAGTCAGTAAGAATAAGCATATTCTTGTAAAACCCTTTAAAAGTCTATATTTCAGTGACTAACGCAAGACAAATTGCTGTAGCAGCACTGAAGACAGACCTTCTACTGAGAGTGGCGTTTAATTTCTGTGGCGACTCTTTGATTACCTCTCTGGATGGAACATCACAGCCTTGTAAATCTGCACAAGGAGCAAATGAAAGGTCTCACATCTGAGCAACAATAAACCCTGACTCACCTTGGGATGCTGAAAGTAACTTCTTAGGTGGCGATGTTTCCCGGTGGCTCACTTTCAATGCCGTGCTGCAAGAAGGTCCTTCCACGCTAGATGAAAACTTGAACTTGATGACGCATTTCCCCGAATTTGTCTGTGAGAAAATTGCAAAACTTTCTTTCAAGGGAGTTTATTCATGAATGTCTATCTGATGTTGACTATTTTGTTTTATTCCTCTCAACTGCTCAACCTAGCTTTGTCTACTTTTAACATTTCGATTTCTTTTTCACTCCAAATCAAAGCCAAAGTGTGACATTTTTCACACTTAAATACTTTCTTCTTCACCAATACTAAACAAAGTCACCTGAAGATTGATTTTTCCAAAGGGTGTCAGTGTGTGGAGTGCGTTTGTTTGGGACTGTATGTTTGTCTGAGCAATAGCAGAAGAACAGAAACCGAATGCAGAAATTACACACACTTTACCTTAAACAACCCCTCAACGTAATCGTAAACGTTTCCCACATAGGAATTAGATTAAGCCAGGACTAGACCTTTGCTAATTTAGGAGATTTAAGTATTTTTTAGAAACACGTCTTACAAAAATGCATTATCTGTGAGCATTTTAAGACCAAACAATAGCAATGATGTATTTTAAGATGTCTCAGTGCAAGCCTTTTCCAGTTTAGACAGCTGTTAACATTTATTTTAATCTAGGACTAGTCTTAAACCCTGATCGGGAAACTGCCCCATAGAGTGTGAAATCCTCACACTTTCAATCTAAACTTATTCATCACCACTGATGAAGCATTCAGAGTAACTACGACCTGGGAAAGTTGCCATGGTGAAAGAGCCACAGGAACTGCAGCCCACAATTTCCTAATCATGTTAATAGACTTTAATATGACATCAGTACAATAGAGGAGACGGATAACAGGCTAATGAAAGAGTAATGATGATTCTAGCGGTTAGAGGACGACTTGGACACTTTGTTGAGCCGTTCCTGTTAAACTGGCCCACGACTAGGAAATGTTCAAGAACAAGAGGATGCTAGGGTTATTGTCAGCTAATGAAGAACATCATGTAATAACGTTGTTCGGGACTGATTAGACTAATGACGTGAGTGCAGAAATGAGCCACACATTAAAATCTAGGTCTCAGTTGTCTGCAACTTTTTTGACATAAAGTGCATTTTTCAAATTAGTATAATTATTAGGCAATGTACAATAACAACAGAGTTTTAAAATTCCCAGGTAATATCGAGATTAAGAACCAAAATGATTTGCAAACCTTACAATAAATATATTTAAGGAATAGTGAAGAAAAATGAACATTTTGTCATAATTTAAAGTATATTTTAATTTTTTATGGTGAAGAACCAAACAGTTGTTGGTCCATATGGAAGAAATACTGTACTATGGAAGTCAAAGGGGACTAACAACTGCTTGATTACCAGCATTCTTGTTCAACAAAAGAAACAAACGCATACATGTTGGGAATGACATGAGGGTAAGTAAAATGAACTACTATTCAGATGTCTGATTCAATAATTGCTTTTTTTTATAATAGCTAAATCTATTGAATATTTTTTTTTACAATGTTGTTTCTCTATTAACAGCTTTATTCTGAGAGTGAATGCATCAAGAGAAGCCAACCAAATTGTACCTTTTAGCTCAATCACGCAGTATTTTCCGCTTGGCACATTTTGTCACACCTTTACAGTGTTTGGCTCCACATTCAGCTCATAACCGAAACAATACAATCTGCGTGACGCTGAAGAATTACTGCGAGAGGAAGTTTGGCATGCAGATGCCAGTGACTTCAACAGATCTACAATAAACAAATAACACAAATATATGCTCCATTCTTCAAAAAGTATGGAGTCAGTGAGATTTAAAAAATTATTATTTATTATTAGTTTAAAACGAATGTATCGTTATCAATCAAAAGAAATAAAAAAAGTATCAAAGATTCCACAAAAACTTAATTAAAAATATTTCTTGACCACGAAAAAACGGAGCTCTACCAGTAAAGGAATTATTTACTTTTTAAATATATTAAAATAATAAAAAAAACAGTTACTTGTTGGAATAATGGAATAATATTTTTAAAAAAATTACTATCAGCCCCAAACTTTACATACTAAAATAAATCCTTATTCTAGATGCAAAATAATTATCTAAAAAAAAAGTCTTAGATGGCTGACCTCTTGTAAATTCAAGTGACTTTTCACACATGTGGTTGTTATGAATGATATAATCCAAATGCTCTTATTTTGTCTTCCTTCTTAATCAGTGCCATTAATGCCACAATAGAGTCAGATTTCTTTTACCACTATGCTCTTAACATATAATTACATAATTAGTCTGCCACCATTAATTTAATTGCAACCTTCTGATTAGAGGCATTGCATAAGGACTCTAAAACAGCCGGCATGGGAGTGGCACATCTTGTGATATTACTATTATTCCAGTGTGTGTTTGTATGTGTTCAATCATTACCTGCTGTGTGCTTGCAGAGTAGACCATGACACCCCAAGGGTTGGGGAGAGCACCGCCCTGCAAGTGGAGGCACACATTCTCTCCGGGACCCTCAGGATCCAAAAACAGACTCCAAGCACACCAACGCACACACTGCATAAACGCTGCTCTGGGCACAGCTGTGGATGTCATCTAGTGAAATAGACAGAGAAAGAAAAAGAGAAAGAGACATTTCGCTCTCAGTTTGTCCCCGAATAGCAACATACGAGGTTACAAGTCATCAGAACAGGCTGTCGCTTTTTGAATATGACTTAGATGGAGAAGTTGAAGTCATGATTGATTGGCAGAAACCAAGATTTAGGCTTTTTTTCTCACTTTTCCCAACTTACCCAAAGATAAAAATTCTGTAATTTACTACTCAACCTCGTTCCAAACCTGTAGGAACTTTGTTCATCAAATTAAGATGTTTTTGATAAAATACAAGAGCTCTCTGATCCTCCATTAACACAAAGAATACCAAAAATACTGACTTAAAGGTTTTTTTTATTGTTGTTGTTGTTTCGCACTTACTGTATTCTCGTAGCTTATTACCTGACTATGTTTTGCCAGAAAGCTTTGAGATTTCATAAAAAATATCCTTATTTGCGCTCAGAAAATAAACAAAATCCTTATGGGTTTGGAACATCCCTAGTACAGAAAAAATGCAAAAAAAAAAAAAAGGCAACATTGAATTATATATTAAAAACGATCAAATATATACATTTTAAATAAAAATGTATTTATAAATATTAAATGTGTTATAGATAAAATGAGTGATTTCTTATTTGAAAACTGCAGCCGGAAACATTTCCCAGAGTCTAACATCAGCATCTGTAATGACACAGATAAGAAGTACATCAACCTTTTATCTCACAACATGTACACACATATACACAAACTCAACAGGCAACGTGAATTAAAATAAAGATGACTGATAAAAATGAGAACGAGAGAGAAAAAAAGGATGGGAAACCTAGCCTCCTCTCGGCTTTGCTATGATCCTTTGGGATCAGGCATTAAAGCCAATCAATAAATGAGCTGGTCAGGCTCAGCTCACCGTAATTAATCATGATAGAAAAAGAGCGAGAGAGAGAAGGAATTATTCACCCTCCCCCTTTCTCTCACTCCCACCTCCCTCTAAGGTTTGATGTATCTGGCCAGTGATATATAGGCTGTATGGTAAATACTCTCTAGTTCAGCAAAGAGCGTTAATACAACCGCTTTATCTCTCTCACAGAGATGTATTTCACACATCACAGAGTGAGAGAGAGAGACACTGAGTGAAAGAGAGAGAGAGATTTACAATCACCGTTAGCGATCGGGACAACAGGCCCTCAGTCTCTCAGACCCACTATAGCACTATCAGCCTTGAGCACAAAGGTCACAAATGAACTCAATTATGATCTTTCAAAAGAAACCTTTCAAAACCACAGACAAGTGCACATCAACACAGCGCAAAATAAAAACCAAACTGAATGAAGTATTTCATTTATATATAATAAATATATATTTAAAGGCTATTAATAATATTTTTTATTAGTTAAAGATATATTTCAATGTAAAAAATAGTTAAATGTTATATTTACATTTATGATACATCATTAAAAATTGCATATAATTTACATAAATTACATAATAATTTTATCAACCATATTGTTATTGTTAATATGAATCATGTTAATTATACAATAATATTTAATAATATAATAAAATAAACACTTTTTTGTTTGTAAACAAACAAATAAATATAGAGATTTTCAAAATAAGAAAAATAACATTATGAGCTATTTCTAGATTACTAATCAATTAATCTTGAAAAGTGGTAAACTATTTTGAATAAACTGTCAGATTTTCTTGCTTCCAGTGAAGCTCCAAATGCTCAGTCTCAAAGCACACGATCATCAACAACCTTGTGGAGTTTATGCAGCTCAAGTGCTGCTATTAAAGCAAAATGAACACGTATGCACTCTTCCATTAACGCCACCTGGAGAGGTACATAGCACATGCTGGGATATTATTTCTAAATAAAGCACCGGCTTCAAGAAACGCTCTCTTTCTAACAGCGTTCCGTTCATAAAGGTGCAGACTCGGCATATAGCCAATTTTCCACTAAGGAGACGTTTCCTACAAATCCTTACATAATCCTTAGAACAGTACAGATATTTAAACTGAAGTTCCCTAGCTTTTGTTCAACCTAACATGGGCTGAAGATGAAAATAATCGCTGCTACATAATTTACCCTGAATCCTTCTTGTCAGCTCCCAAGCTCCCCTCTCACTGGAGTCAACACAATTTCATTCTGGAGCATTTCTCGCTCTGCAAGAGCTTTTGAGGAGATTGATGCGGAATCTCTCACTGGAGATGACTCTGATTAGAATTATGTCTTTTATATAACACATTAATTGCTATCTTTCCTGCGTATTGACTGAAAAACAAGAAATGGAATGGATATACAGCCGCGACATATAAGAGGAGATATTAATAACCAGCAGAAATTTGTCAAGACAAAGAGATTTTGGACTACTGTCTTTAAAGCAGTTACATGATAAAACACGTGTAACAGTAACACGAGTAACTGTATATTGGATCCAGGCAGCTCTTAAAGTGACAGCAGTCTAATATTCCTGCTGTCTGTCATTCATGTTAATCAAATAACAAAAGAGAGAAAATTGTCTAAATCACTTTAGTAACTTTAATAAGACGAAATCTATATAAATGTACACAGTGTAGAATATGCAGTGTTTTATGCATTTGATTACATATACAAAGTAAGTAGCATTTCTTATTTATCTGTTCTACTGTAGTTTTTGTCCTATTGGTTGTAATTAGTTTCTTATTCTTGGCTTTGATAAATTGTTCACAGTATGATCTATAGCATTCATATAGAAAACTGAATTTTACTTTTATACAGTAAAACTAGTGTAAAGTAAAATTACTGTAAAATGTGTGTGTGTGTGTGGACTGAATCTTTCTAAATGGTAAATTGAAATGTAGTTGTTAAAATGTCACTCCAGCGCACTGTAAAATAAAAGCATCAAGAATTCTCAAAATATTCACATCTTAACTTGTCTGAAACAAGCAAGATGGCAGATCAAGAATTAATTACAATAAATCAAACCATTAACAGATATAAACTGAAGCTGTGGACTTTGAAAGCACAGTGGTGAAATTCCCAGAACTCCAGTTGTGAAGTATTGCGCATGATTTCAACACTGCTCAAAACAAACCTTATGGACACAAGCTGTCATGAGTAACTCTTTTAAATGGAAGAAAGCTCAAATTTGCTCTGAGAGTAACAAAGCAATGACACGGTGCCCAAGTCAGCAACGATCATAAAACCATCAAAAAAAATCATAATGTCCTTTACCCTTACACACAATAAATCAAAATGGGGTGGAATCACTGCCAGCTCTGGAAACACATTGATAACTGCTGGTTTTGGTAACAAGCTGAGCTATTAAAGTGGCTGGTGGTGTGGAGGTTGGAGCGAGGTTTCGAGCAGGGGTGCAAGGCTGCCGTGAGCTGCAGCCCAGTGTGAACAACTGTCAGTGGGTGTGCGCTATGCTACATTGGGGCTGCCAGCAGGACTGGAATAGTAATGAAGTATCCATGCTTAAGTCCAGTCGTGTAAGAAACTTCAGTCAGTACTGTGCTGCAAACAGACTTTTTAACTTTTTTTGGAAAATAGGCTAATTTTCCAACTCCCCTAGAGTTAAACAGATGAGTTTTACTGTTTTTGAATCCATTCAGCCTTCACTTTCAGCTGTAGCTTAGCATAGATCATTGAATCCGATTAGACCGTTAGCATCACATTAAAAAACGACCCAAGGGTTTTGATATTTTTCCTATTTATATTTGTGCAATGATATTACACAGTGCCTTAAATTGCTGGGGACTATTTTCAGGCACTGCGTAATATCATTGTACCTACAGCAGCCATGGCACAGCAGCAAAGTTTCTTGATTATTACGCTGGAATGAGAGTATTCCTAGTCATATTAGCCTAGAAAATGGAAGCTTTTCATTTTTCGTCGGTCTTAGTACGCAATGTAACTATAGAAGAGTCTAAGTTTTTTTAAATAGGAAAAATAACAAAACTATTTGGTCATTTTTGGGCGTGATGCTAATGGTCCAATCAGATTTAATGATCTATGCTAAGCTAAAGCTAAAAGTGCTCCCACCAGACCTGGAGATCAGTTGAATGGATTCAAAAACAGTAAAACTCAACTGTTTAAATCTAGGGGATTTGAAAAATGAGCCTATTTTTAAAAGAAGTGGCATGTTCATTTAAAATAAAAGCAGCACTACAGGAGTTCTAAATACGGAAAATAAAAATCATGTTCAAAATAAACCAGTAAATTTGGTTACTATACCTAAATAAATAAAAATTACACACATTTACATGCACAAATATCTTGAAAAGTCTTCAAATGAGCATGTCAAACCATTTCCTTTGTATATATATATAAAAAAAATCTGATAATCAAGCACTATGAAAGAGCCCAATGGAAAATGAGACAACCTTTGTAGTGATATCAGAAGCTATGCATGTTACAGCACTGCACCTCCTCATATGGCTTATATTTCAGGTCTGATTATCTTTGCGAGACACATATGAAGCCATTTTAGACAATGCAGCAGAGAGCATCTGAGAGACAGAGCAAAGCATCAAAGAGAAATCGAATCAAAGCGGTCGCAGATGAGATTCACTGTAGCACATAACTAACAGGAATTCCACATCAAAGTCACGAAATTGTGGATGTGTCTGAAGAACATAAATGTTAAACTGAATTTAAAGAGCAAACAAGCAAAACTTTGCCACACGAGAATACAATTACAAGAAACAGGAAATTGCCAAAGGCAGAAATTAAGCTCTCTGTGTTTATTAGCGGAAGGAAGAATTACAACATCAACAAAAGAGATATAAAGAATTAATTCACCATTAGAAACTGATTAAATCCTCATAAAAAAAAAAATGGAAAAATGCAGAAACCAATCAAGGTGAAAGATCAAACGTCTTTTACAGATGGCTGCCGGCAATTTCACAGCCATCAGACAGCTGAATATCCATAATTCATAAAACAGGACATCACAGGGGCAATGGAAGATTCCAGAAATCCAAAACTAATAATACATTTGAGAGTCACAGAGCCCAGAGTGCTGAGAAGACATCAGAACGATTATGTCAAGGCATATTGAATTACAAAAAGCAAAACAACTACACAGACAATTAGGTCTGACAGATCATTCGGTCCTGCTATCTGCTATCTCTCAGAAATAACACTGGAGTCGATATAAATATACAGTGAAACTGTTGCAGTCAGGAACCTCCTTTTCCACCTCGCCGGCAGAGACAGCAGCATACTGATGAATGAAATTGTGTTCTCAGACATTTGGCTGGCGTATTCCTCAGGGACGGCTCAGCCATGTGGCGGGTGGCAGGGACAAGGCGATGCATTGTTGGCTCTCGCCGCCGTCATGGCGAGAGGATGATGCCAGGATTTTCCTGCACATGCTGTGTCGAGTCTTTAGCTCAGCACACTTTCCGATCACTAACGCAGAACTGTCTTGCATCGTTGTTTAAAAATGTCTCCAAAGGAACGGAGATGAATGTGTCATATGGGCTTACCAGGAGGCCGTGTGAGAAATTTAGTTTTAAATAATGAAAAAAGAAGAACTGTTTTTGACACAGAGTTACACAGAGACAGAGACAATGACAAGATATGATGATAATAAAGAGTAAAAGTAGGCTATTAAATGCTCTTGATTACAGTGCGGCTAAACAGAGCTGTCAACTTTTCAAGTAAAGACAGAATTTTCATTAAAACCAACCAGAAATGTTATTCAGTGATTATTTGGTACTCTGCAGTATGTGCCTTGACACATCAACTAAAAATACCAGGGGTAAATATGTCCCTTTTTACATTTTCTTCATATTTATGCTTCGTTGCTGCTGCAAGACATAAGAATGAGTATCAATTTCAAGAGCGAATCCTGTTTTTATTACACACCAAAAGTTAATTTACAAGAGCAACTCCTGAATTTAAATGCAGCTGTAACTTACAAAACTTTGGATGGAGTAAGCTGTATTAAAAAGTCATTTTAAGATTTGATTGCTTTGCTTCAATCAGAGTTTGAATATTACACTACAGTTTAAATGTTTTGGGTTTTGTAAGGAATTAAAACTTTTTTTTTAATCAAGGACACATAAAATAGATCAAATGTGACTTTAAAGACATTTACAATATTGCAAAAGATTTTTATTTTTATACAAAAAAAGAATTTTCTTTTGAGCTTTGCTTGAATCAAAGGATTCTGAAATACAATGGTTTTCTAAAAAGTCTAAAGCAGCCCTTGTGATCATTGATATAAAAAGAATAGTTTCGCAAACACCAAAACAAATAGAGGATTGTGAGATTAGAGCAATGGCTGCTGGAAATTCAGCTTTTCAAATTTAATTTTTAAGTAATAGAAAATATTTTTAAACAGTAAAAATATTTCACAATTTTATTGTATTTTGTTCAGGTAAATAAATGCAGCCTTAGTTGAAAAAAAAAGAAAAAAAAAAGAAGATATTTACCAACCCCAAACCTTTGAACAAACCTGTGTCATCAACTGCAATTAACTTATGGAAATTAGGATGAATTGTTTTCATACAATTTCAAATAGAAAAGGAAAAGGTGTTGACACATCTGAGTTTAGAAAAATGCTTTCACGCCAATCAAGCGAACTGGACTCAGACATCAAAAAAACTCAAGACAAAACATATGAATACTAAATAAGGACAATGCAATATGATTATATGGAAAACGGCTAAAATGGAAATACTGTACTAGCAACTTTGAGATTATCCTCACTCTGAATCACACAGATGAAGAGTGAAGCATCAAACTGCAGTTGAAAGACCCTAAATTAGGTCTAGAGAGAGGTAGTAAAGGAAAAGAGAGGGAGAGAGAAGGAAGGTAATAGACTAAACCAATGTGATTGAGAGGAACTCAAGTGGAAAAACTAGGTTAGAGGTACATAGCAGGAAGACAGAGGTAACATTACTTCACTCTCTGGTTCTCAACGGGTGGGTCGCAATCCTAAAATATTTGTTTTCAAATGCAACAAGACAAAAAAGTGTGCATATTTTACAAAGAAACAGTATATTACACATTCGTTTTTTTAAACGACGGTTCTTCTAGAATTATGTGGTGCTAATCATTACTGCACTATTTATGTTCATGCCGTCTTGAATGGCCTGACTGATAAAAATCTGAAGCAAAATCACTTGAAAACCACTGCTTCAGCTTACCTCGATTTACTTTTCACCTTAAGAGTATTTCCCAGGAGAGCCTTGTTCATGCTCCCACACACTTAGAAGTACAGTATGCGATGGGATCAATGCAGGCAGATGCACAGGAGAGGTCTGGAAAGTGAGGCTCAATGTGACAGGGTGAGCTCCCAGTAGGGAGGCCAGGAGATTTATGAACTTCTCAGTAGGAGAAATTGACATTCATACTAATTAGTCGACCATTGTTTCTCCTGTTCCTGCTTCCCCATGCAAACCCCTGGAGCGTAGGCATCAGACCCTGCCGTAGACTGACCTCTCTGTACTGCTAAATATAGCCGCACAATGGCGAAGACACGGGCTCTATTACTGTGTGATGTTTGATTAACATTTAATTAACATTTGTGTGACATTTCCGACAGAATGGGTAAAATACAAATAAAAGAAAAATGTATAAATAAGCATTACTGCTCCGCAATCGTCTTTTTATCGCACGACTGAGGGAGACAGCCTGTAGGAAATCAGGCCTTAATGAGGAACTGAATGAACATCGCAGACAGAGAAAAAAAAATTGCATGAAGCGCATAAAAATACAAAGCGCATGACTTGATCCCAATTAAAACAACATCAGCAACCCTTTAAAAATGCAGAAATGCTGTTTGTTTGTGTTCTGCCACAGATGGGAAGGAGCATCTAAGCCGATACGGGCTGAGCAACTGCGTGACGAGATTGCATAATTTATACCCCATGTGAGCAGAAAGTTGGCCACAATTTACTCTATGCAGAATCAAGCTCTTCATCAAGCTCTAGACGCCGAGTTTCAAGCAGGTCACAGTGACTAACAGAAGAAGTATCTTCATAGACAAAACATGGAGGCTGAAATTTAATCAGCAAGGTTTAGCTGCAAAAATAAATCATGCTTCTTACCAAAGCATGTAGCGGTGCTGTTGTAAAAGAGCTGAATGTTAGTGCTAAATCAATTGTAGAGCTCCATCGATTTCTGCTCAAATAGCTTTGGTGCTCTTAGAGTGTTGGTTAAGCTCTTAATCTAGAATTGTGCGATATGGAACATTAACTCACCCACAGCAAGGGTTCAAGATTTTAAGAGTTTGCATGGTCTGGCCAGAATGCCAAAATGTGGCAGGCAAAATGTGTTTCTATGTTTATGGCTAAAAATAGCTGAAGTATGATATTTAAATGAAAAAAAAAAATATATATATATATATATATATATATATATATATTAGGGGTGTAACAGTTCACAAAAATCACGGTTTGGTTCGATACGATGCAGAAGTGTCACGTTTCGGTATGTTTTCGATACAGAAAAAAAAAAAAAATGTAAAAATTTGTTTCACATTTTTATTTATTAAAACTAACATAAAGTATGTCTTGGAAAAGTAAGTCTTGAATGGTATTTATTGATTAATTAAAATGTAATAAAAATTAGCTTTAACCCGTTAAAACCGTTTCTTCCTGCGGGACAATCCATGTGGGAGAAGACCACAGGGGAGAGATCCACACTTTAATTTTGTGGTGTATGTGTCACCAAAGGCTTAGGTTCACATGCATGTTCACATTCAAAACTTTATTTTCAACAGAGCCACGCAGTTTAAAACCCAAAGCAGAAATGATTTATAACTGACAGCGCCTTCATTATATCAGCAGAGGCTACAGAAGCACGAGCGACCAAGCGCTTTGAAATTGGTGGAGGAAGCGACGCGCCTCGCGTTTTCCAAGTGTTCTGAGACATACCCTTAAGAGAGTAAGTTACATTTAATGCTAAAGTATCCTTAACGCTCATACAAACATTATTTTGGTGTGTTAGAGCAGAACGATGCAGCTCTGGTTAAACAGCTGGATGCTGGGTTGAAATGCAGTTGGAAATGGTCGTGGTTTGAAATGGCAAGAGGTTTCCTTTCATGTAAGGGATGAACTAGCTTGGGCCCGCCCATACTTCCAGTGACGCTACATTCAATTTCGCGAGCAAAGTCAGTCTGGTCAAGCTGCCGTTTTAGAGCATTTCTGTTTCCCAAAAAACTGTGAACCAATGAGAAACGAGCTCCACCCCCCGGCACGACTGAGGCGGGTGTAACGCGATGACGCAGCAGTTCTGTGACCAATCGGGTTTCAAACATGGCGTGTACCGAGCAGCAACAATCGTTCAACTCTGCTGTTGCAGCTGTTTTGAGAAATTTTCTTGACAAGTTTTCTTTGAAAACGGAGCAGAAGAAATTAAAGTAAGTAAAGACATTTTCCTACTGCTTTAATGAAGCTGTCTTCAGGTTCCGTCGCTACTGTACGTCATCAGAATGAGTGGTGTAACTGGTTGTAGATTCGTCCAGTAGTATACAGAGGCATCTGATGGACGCAGGTTAAGCCCGCCTCCCAGAAGTCGGGTATTATGGTAGCTTGGCCAGACTGAGCTTTATAGTCACGGAAGCCAGGCTAGGGATGAACACGTCTTTAGACAAATGTCAATACAGTATTTTTTCAGAACCTGTACTTGGCTTATTATTCAATTCAACTTATTTGGCTACTGTAAAATTGGCAAAGAGAAACCCCTACTAAATGTGAAAACTAAAAAGTTTTATTTTATGGATGTTTTTGCCTATATTTATACAGGACACAAAGATTTGAAAAATAAAAAAATAAATAAAATTAAAAAAAAATTCACATGACTTTGCCTAAAGTTCTATTGAATTGACTGAATAATTCACAAAGTAAAGAAAATGTGCTTGACTGGGAAAATTAGCTAAAAAACTGCCTACTTTCCCTCGGTTCTCCACTGAGATGAATGGAAATACTAGCAAAACCACTTTTTCCAGATATCATAGACTTCCTTGACCCACAGCACATCACTAGTCACCTTCTTATTTTCCTCTGCAGCAGGACACATCACATTTCATTTATACCAGAGCGCTGTTTGAAAATGTATTCCATACGTATCAATTTGAATTCTCAGATGCTGTCAAAGAACTGTTCTTTTGAAAACTGTTATGTCCGCCCCCTGCATGCTGCAACCCACATGGTCGCTGCAGTCTATTTGATTTTGAAGTGCTTTGTTCTGTTACGTGCTCTTTTTCCATGCTAAATCAAAACATTTTTACTCAGTCTGACTGTCCTCCTCCGCGGCGCTCCACTGTTAATAGAATGGTGAGAAATGGTTGTCAAATCCTAGATGGATCATTATCCCCGCAAAACTCTCCAGGTGAGCTCACGGCCTGATTCCAGTTGGTCCTCATGCCTTATGGTAAGAATTCCATTGAAGGCTAATCTGACTAAGCACTTCACACTTCCTCCATCGTTCTTTTTAGAGAGTCTTTTACAAATGCCAGAGAGGTTAAGGGATAGTTCAGCCATTATGCATTCTAGTGCTTGGCAATATACCAGTTCAAATTACACACACGGTATGAATTTTTTAAAAACTGGCACACCGGTATAAATGGCTAAGCAATATAGACATATTCAGGAATTGAGAGAGATGCCTGTTAGTTGGGCAAATAAGCCAACAGTAAATGGCTGTTAACAGAAGCTAAAGATGAATGCACAGTGAAAAAATACTGTACATGCAAACTCACGTCACCATGCATGAAATATTGGAAGAAAATCCTAAATACTCAATTGGGGTAGAGCCGTAGATCAAGCTAACTCATTTTAATGTAAAGACCATCCTATGCATTAATTTCATTCATTCATGCATGTTTCTTTCAATAACAAGTCAATAAGATTAAGTAGGACTGCCCTTTTTGTGATTATTTTTTCATGGTAAATGCTGAAATATGCAGGATTGCAAAAAAAATATTCTGTGATTAAATCACAAAGAACTGAAGGGACCAAATAAAGGAGTACAATAAAAATTAGTTCAAATGACTTATGCACTATATCCAATTTTGAAGCCTATAACAATAGCTTTGTGTGAGGAATGGCTGAATGTTTAAATTCTAATTCATTACTAATCTTTGTCCGCTGCAGGTCATCAGACAGAACGGGGCATCATTACTCGGTCAGGATTGCAACTGAACGCGTCAGAGTGTCCGTGAGCATGTCAGAACCCATTGCCATTGCATTCGTTACTACAAATCACAATTACGTGACCGCCTCTGCTCACCCTTCCTCCGGGCCTCAGAGAAGAAGTCCCTTTTCACGCCAGCATCAGTGTCTTCGCATGAAAGCTGCTGTAACACAAATTATCTACTGGCCGCGGGACAGGAACGGGAAAGACTAAGTCTCTTGCTCATTCTACCATTATCCATGAGTCACAGCTAGCGGCGGACCAGCAACAAAACCCCACATCGCCCGGAAGCCGGCCTGTCCTTCAGCATAACGCAGCACTTTATTACATTAGCATGGCTTAACTGAAAGAAACTCATCCAGAAATGTTAAAAGCAGAATTTCAGGCTGAACACGGGTCTTGTTCGAGCTGCCTCCTCGCAAAATTGGTGTTGACAGACCAGCATTAGGAGCTATCTGTGCAGGGGATCAGTTGTCAGTCCTGTACAGCCGTAACTCAAGCGGAGAACGACAGACAGAGCAAAGGAAGAGAATAGAATAGAGTAGAATAGAGGAATTTATGGTAATGCCTGAGACAAAAGCAGCGCTGAGGCTGTCACGATTACTACATTATTGCCTGACCATGATTATTAGAGATAAGAGCAGTCAACGAGCGCGTTATATTCCTATAAATTACATATTGGCAATAATACGAAAGGAAAGGAAAGGAAAGGAAAGGAAAGGAAAGGAAAGGAAAGGAAAGGAAAGGAAAGGAAAGG